>PVHX01010638.1:0-68898 GCA_004024805.1 Geosciurus inauris | reverse complement strand
AGCCCTTTTGAACACTTTTTTTTTTGAAATTCAAAACTAAAACTCTGATTTTTTTCCACACTCCTTTGCTTAAACTTTATGATGGACTGAATCATGCCCCACCAACCCCGCCCTCCTCCAATAGAGTTTGGATGTTGAAGTCACAACCCTGAGAAGATGGTACTTGGAGAGAAGGACTTTAGAAGTAATTAGGTTTCCATGAGGTCATGAGAGTAAGGTCTTTGTGATGGGATTAGTGTCTTTGTAAGAGGAGACACAGAGGGTGGTCTCTTTCTTTCCATCAGGACACAGCGAGAAGGTGGTCCTCAGCAGGATGGGTAAATGGTCCTCACCTGAACCTGACCATTCTGGCTCCACCCCAGTTTCAGATGTCCAGCCTCCGGAACTGTGAGAAAACAATTTCCTGTTGTGTAAACCAACTTGTATATAGTATAGAACATTCCTAAAATATCTTTGAGTGGCTCTTAAGGGAAAGATGACAGTTCTCCACATGGCCCAAGGGGGCCCTGTTCCTTCTCGTCTCCACCTACCTCTCCAGCCTGATCAGAAGCCCTTTCTTCTCAGGGAACTCTTCCCTGACCCACAAGATGAACTCAGGTCCACCTGTTGTTCTCTCACAGCCCTGTGAAGTCTACAGCAGAGCTTCTCAACTTTTAATGTGCATGAATCCCCCCCCCCCAGGGATCTTGTTAAAATGCAGATCCAATCTCAGTAGTTCCTGGGTGAATGCTGAGATTCTGCTTTCCTAACAAGCTCCCAGGTGATATGATGCTGCTTGTCCATGGAGTACTCTTCAACAGCAAGATCTGATAGACAGTGTTCACTTCATAGCACTTGTTACAGGGTATGGTTACACATTAATTTGGTTAATTATTTACTGACGGTCTACCTTTCCAGCCAGCTGGCCAGCATCACAAGTCGCCATTGTCTTCCAGCATTAATCTTCATGACCTGGCACATGGGAGGGAACAGTGGGCTGACAAGTGTACCACAGGGCCAACCTGCACTTCCGTTTTTTTTCTTCTTCTCCCCATCTTTCTCATCCTCTGCCTCCTTCTTCTTTCCTTCTTTTTGTAACTCAATGTAAGTTTCTTGATGCTACAGAAAGAAGCTCAATCTTTATTGAGATTATAATACGCGGTGTAGTAAGAATTGTTGAGAAACCAAACATAGAACAAATGTTGAGAAGATGACCAACTGTGTCTAGAGGAAAGGAGGCGGACCGAGGAACCGAGGGACAGCAGTGTTGGATTTGTCCAGAGGTGCTCATCATGTATCTTCTACAGGTGGGTGAATTCCAGATCTTTCTCTTCACCTCTGGTCCCAATTCTTCACTTAAACGTACCAGAAATAACCCATCTTCACCTGGTCTCTAACTGAAAAAATTTTTTTTCTTCTACTGACATGCGTTTCTCTTAATTTCCCATTTCACAGAACAGAACCTCCATCATGGATACCTATCTCTTTCTCACTGTCTGTATCCAAATCCTCTGGAATCCCCCTGTCGATGTCTTGAATTCATCTACTTTTCTTCATCCTCACCTGTGTCCTCACTCAAGCCCCCACTGTTCTGGGCCACTGCTTACCTCTCTGACCTCAGTCTTGCCCCTCAATTTCCACTCCACTCACCGTGCCTCAGCCAAACTCATTAAATCTCCTGATGCCTTCCCTGCATCAAGTCACTGCTCAGCTCCGCATGATCTTCAAGAGGAATCCTCAGCCTAAGTTCCAAGTATGTCCTTCTCGAGCTCACTCTCTCCTATTTCACCTCCAGGATGATGCAACTCATTTTAGTCTCTGCAATGTGTCACGTCCTTACTAAGTTCAAGTGTGGATTCCTTTTCCCTGCAACATCTTCTGTTCCCCTGACACCCATCTCACATCTTTCTACCCGGTCATAGTCCATGTGCGCACAGCGCCTCCTCCAGAGAGGCTTCCTTGACTGCCATAACTCCATAGCACCTTGATATTTTATTCATCATGGCAGTTATCACAGTGTATTATAAATGTGTCTTACTTGATGAGGAACCCACTAGTCCCTGGGAGAAAACTGACCATGCTTTTGTTGTGGTTGGTCTGTCTTTAGTACTTAGAGCATGCAGTTACTTAACAGCAGGCACTAAATGGTTGTTGAACAGTTAGATAAATAATGGCACCAGTGATAAAGTGTCAAAGACAGACACAGGGCTCAAGCAAAAGATTGATAGTGAAGCCATAGAAACGGTGTGTGTGCGTGCGTGTGTGTGTGTGTGTGTATATATATATATATATATATATATATATATATATATATATATATATATAATCATAAATGGGGCTAGAGAAGGGAAGGGAGAGGTAACCTAAAAGCTGAGTGACGTGGTACAGTTTTGAGATCTTCTCCCGGGTGGGCGTACCAAGGTCAGCAAGCTTCCAGGCGAGGGAATCTTTAATGATGTTTAAATGGTGGGGCTTTCCAGAGAAACGAAGTCTCCCTTTGAGAGGAGAGGGCTCTCAGAAGAGATGGAAGTGTTTGACTTAGCAGAGGAAGGAGAAGTTTGTTTCTAGTAAGGGAGACACGAGACAGAAAGGCAAGGTGCAGATGGACCTGATCTGTGACAATTCACTCTTAGGGCTCGTTCCTCTCTCAGTGTCATATTTCTAACTCATGCCCCCTCCTTAGTCCTTCAGTATAGACTACTTTTTCTTTTCAAGTATAAGCCAGACTGTAAACCCCTTGAGAGAAGAGGACATGTGTTCAAGTCTTTCTGTGCCTTCCGCCACACCTAGCATGGCACTGCTGAACCAATTGTGGTTGATTGATTTCTCTTTAGGAGGCTGAAGAGAATTTACATACCTCAGAAGAGATTGGTATATTTTTAATGTGTGGGTTGTGGAAATGCAGCAGGGAATAGAAATTGGTTTTCTAATTGTCAGAAAAATGTATAGTGTTTTCTGTCAGACTTAAAAGAAGAAATGCTAACAGATTTCTGAATTTTCTCTAATAGGTTCAGGGGCAGAAGACTTTGGGGGAAAATTAAGACTAATGTTTTCTGGGTTAAGGAAAATAGAGTGAAGTAAATGACAGAAAGCCTGTCCCTGAAATCATGTCTGAGAAACCCTCAGCACAGAATGGGGCACACAGTAGGGCTCAATGTACATTAGCTTCAACCACCCCTCCGACTGTGGTCGTGGTCCACGTCACCATTACCCTTGGGTTTTACAGTCCTAGTGAGATTCCACCAAAGAGGAATTAGTGCATATTTAAAAAGTGGTAATGAACCAAGGCAGAGATTTCCTAACTTTCTTAGTTCATAGCACTTTTGTAATTTTTTCACGGTATTCTTGGGCCAAAAGAAATATCTAACAATTCCATTTACTAAACACTTCCCTGTTTATGTTTTAACAACTCAGAAGCTATTTGAAAAGCTAATACAAAATATTTTAAAGAAATAATTTAATTTTATCCTTAACCTCAATTAGTCATTAATGGATGGTGCCTGCCTCTTGAGCACCACATACAAAGCTCCAAGCTGGAAATCTGATTAGAACCACTACTCTCATTTCCTGTTCCATGCTGACTTTTTTTTTTTTCTTTTTGCATGGTACTTGCTTTTCATCTTAGCAACTGCTGAAATATAGCTTTGCAAAGATACAAAATTTCATCAAAAAGAAAACAGTATGATTCTAATACAGAAATTGCAAGTTATCTTGGGCTAGTAGTTTGCACAGATGTCAAGTATTGCCTTATTTCCCTTGAAAATGTAAAATGTCCCATGAAACCCCGGTTAGTTCCTTGCAGCTTTCCAACGTTCCTGATAGTGTGGTTTGGGAAATGTGGGACTGAGGCAAGAGTCCCTACAGGTTGGCCAATGTTAGTTGCCTCATTGTTCTTTCTAGAGCAGTGGTTGTGTCATGCCTCCTGTCTCAGGCCCAAGGGCATTTGAGGTTGCAGAGAAAGAGTCAGGTTAGATAGAGGTCATTGGACATATCAAACCTGAAGCTGAGATCATTTAAAATCTTACAAGCCTCTGGGATAAAGGTAAAACTTGTAGTTCTCCTGTAGTTCTCCTGCCTGTGAGACCAGGAAACAACACTATCAGGCAAGGAGCATGCTGGTCCTGCCAGCTCTTATGGCCAAGGGAACTTGTAGTGACCATTGACCTTTCAACATGGTGAATTATGAAACTAAGTGCAGAGAGGAGGCATAAAAGAATGTTTTCTACTCTTCTTCTTCAATAGCTCATCCCTGCTGTACTCTGAGGCTGGTTGGGGATCACCATGAATTCTGTTTACTTGAACTTGACCCTTGCCCTACAATATAGAATTGGTGTGCTCAGACCTCCATCTCCAAACCTGAAATGCTCCAGGTGGATGGCATGATTTCCCTCCTGGTGAATTACTGGAAGGATTTCTCCATCCATAATGTTTTGTTCATCTTCTCAGCAGGGGTCCTGCTCAGCAGGGGTCCTGTAGCAGCTGGATGGAAGGAGAGTCACTCCCCTTGTTCTTCTGTAGCACTTATTATAGATTTTAGTACCTGTTGTTTATTGTCTGTTTCTTACGTAAGAGTGTAAGCAGCAAGAATCTTCATGTTTTAGTTGTTGGTACATCACAGTACCTGACGCATGCATGGCAATCATGATTTTTTAAATAAGCAAATCAAATGTGGGAGCACCAAAGTATGGTACAGGACGAGTAGGACACTGTATTTGAGGCACCAGGACAAGCATCGAAGCTGGAGGAACACTTCCCAAGGGGCTTTGGAGGTTCATTAGAGCCAAGTGTTTGAAAACCAGAGAAGAGTCAAAAAGTCAAACTAGAGGGCAGCTTTGGTGTCACCAAGTGGTGTGCTATTTCAGAGTTAAGCTTTTATGTTCCTTTGATGTTGGATGAACAGCCCAGATTCTTCGAAAGTGTCTTTAATAGGATGGGAATAACTTCTTCTTCAAAAGGATCAGAAGTGAGTGGGTTGTAGGGGGAAAAAGATCTTAGTGAGATTATGTATGGGCTCCTATAGAGAGGAGGATGCTGGCTGGAGAAGACCTTGTCATCTTGGAGTGAGTGTGGGGACATGGCAGATGGATAGAATACGACATGTGTCATCACAGTTGTGATGGCCGGTTTGCATTTTAAAAAGTGAAGGTAATGTTAGCCTGGCAGATGTGAGGCCCTGGGTTTGATCTGCAGCACAACCCCCCGCACTCCTCCCAAAAAAAGCAAATGCAACTGATTGTGACTTTCTATAACAGACTGCTGCCCTACCTCAGCCACTTGTCCGGGCCTTCGATCAGGATCTGTCATGTGCTCACAATATATTGGTCTCAACTGAGACCATCAAGATGGTCCATCAAGATAAGTGAGACACAGACCTGATCTCAAGGAGTTCCTTGTGTTACACAATGATCCCTGAAGCAAGATCTATGGACACGTGTCTCAAAGTGTTCCTGAAGAAAAGGATCCATGGCTAAGTAAGTTTGGAAATGAGAAGTGAATAAATGTGTTTTCACTGAAGGACTTCTCTGATCCTTGATCCGAGGAACGTGCATCCTGAATCTGCAGGAGAGGGTGTCTAGCTCACTGTGTTTGAGAATTTATGACACCTGAGACGCTCGGGTTCAAAATACATCTAACTGGTATGATATGCTGGTGGATAGTTTTGGGAAGCACTGGTCCAGATACATCATTCTTTTCTTTCTTTCCCTTTCGTTGGGCCATGTTCATACCTGCTTACCTCATTCAACTCAGTGTCTTTCTATTGGACACTGTGTTTCCATGCTTCGCTGTGCTCCTCAGTGTTGACAGTAACTGGTGAGGCAGCTGCCATGTCTTAATGCTAATTTCTCTTCACTTCTCAGACTCACAGTCGTCCTAGAAGTCCCTGCAGCTCTGGCATGTCTTGGCTGGACCAATCTTGCCAGTTCTTCTCAGGCCCATCTTGGAGACCAGTTGCCCAGGCTTTTCTGACCAGCAGAGGGCTCCTGGTGGTTGGATAGTGACCTACACGCGTAATTACCCTGGCAAATCTTAACCTGGCCTAAATCCTGTGTTCCAACGAAAACATCCACTTCTGGAAAACCTGTCCCTCCTCTTCTCCCTCCACCCAATTCTACTCATGACAAGTGCTTCCACAGGACTGGGGACAGCGGAACAATCTACTCACTAAACATTTGCAGAGCGATCGCTCTGTGTGGAGCACGGTGTCATCAGATGAATGATGCTATTATTATCCTAATTTCACATGTGAGGAAAGTTGTCTGAGGGATGACATAACCTTCCCAGCATCCTCAGTTGGTCATTGGTGGAGCCCAGTTGTCCCAGGCTCGCTGGCTTTGGAGTCCATACTCTTCACTAGCTCCAAATAGAATAAGCACATTATACGGAATTAGAAAGGGCAAAGTGTTAAGAAAAAAAACAACAAAATAATGTAGGGCACAGGAAGTGAGATTAAGTATCCCAAGCCGATACTTAGTACTTGTACGTTCACACCCAGGTCTCCTTAAGCTGCCTTTTCTTGGCCAACGACATAAGGTTACAGATCTTTCTTTCTTTTCTTTTATTTTGGTACTGGGGATTGTACTCAGGGGCACTTGACCACTGAGCCTCATCCCCAGCCCTATTTTGTGTTTTATGTAGAGACAGGGTCTCACTGAGTTGCTTAGCGCCTTGCTGTTGCTGAGGCTGGCTTTGGACTCGCAATTCTTCTGTCTCAGCCTCCCAAAGTGCTGGGATTACAGGTGTGTGCCACTATGCCAGCTCAGATCTTTCTTCTTTACCATTAGATATTTTCCTATCTCCCTTCTCACTCTATTCAAAACCAGCTACCTCTTATCAGGTCCATCCATGAAATGATCTCATCCTGATATCCATTTAGATATCTTTGCATATATTCTTGACAAATTAAAATTTCAAACTTACACAAAATGTTCTGAATATTCTCCCAAGGACATGTGTTATGTTTTGTAATAAAATTTTTATCTTTATTTTTAAAATAATTTGTGCAAAGAGAAAGCATCTGGCTCTGTTGTATCTGCTTTAGGAAAGGGATAGTGTCATGGATACATTCTTTACCAGAAATGGGCAATTACTGGAGAGAAAAACAGGCTCACCTTAGCAACAGCATCCTGATGCCGATGTCACCACCTTACATCATCTTGGTCTCGTGTCACTGCGTTCTTTCTCTAAAATCTCAAACCACAGCTTTATAGACCTCTGCATTTAAAAGGCTTAACGAAAAGGAAGAAATAACCATATTTAAATATTCACTGACTCATTTTCATCTTGAGCTCCATTAGCAGGTCCCGGTTCTACAGCAGCACAAAATGGGAATTGTTCTTTTTCTACTTTCTCCAGTGTGTGCTTTAGTTTTGCTGGTGCTCCGTCTCTCCCGAGCTGTTGCCCACACACCCCTGGGATTGGCAGCCCCTCCAACAAGCCTGATCACTTACAAATGCAATGATTTTATTTTGCAGAGCAGTCCAATCCTGAGACGATTATGGAGAGATTACAATCACCGATCCTAGGGCTGGAAGAAATCTTGCTCTTCATCTAGTTTCTAGCCCCTTCATTTTGAGGGCGAGGAAAGGGCAACATAATACTTGGCTTTAAAGAAAAGATTTGGACTCCCTGGAAGTTTGTGGTTCCTGGGGACTTCGGTGAGGACTCTACAAGGTGTCAGATCATGTGCCAAATGTTCTGTTCCCCTCACTTCCTGCCACACCTCCCCGCCCTCTTCTACCCCAGGCAGGAGTGTGTCGCACGTGTAGCCCAAGTCGTCAAAACACTGCAGCCAGAAACCCATCCTGCAGCAGGAACTGGGCTGCCCCCCACCACACACATAGAAGTTTCCACATTGGCAGTGGCCTGAAAACAAATAACATTTAAACATTCACAATGTGTAGAATCATTTTAGTCATGTTTATTTATAGTCATAAACATTTGTGCCTTCTGATTGGCAAAAAATTCTATCAATGAATAGAAAACCATCCACATACGTATTACAGTTTGACAAAATCAGATTCTGGGCTTTCAAGCCACAGGCTACGTGGCAAAGACAAAGCCTGCCCCAGGAGCCCTCCTAACACGCTCACCGCCAGGCTCCAAAAGGAATTTTAAAAGTTATCAGTTTGCTGGATCCCTGACTAAGAAACACAGATGATATTTTTAATCTATTTAAATCTTAAAAGTTATTTTTAACATAATTAAGCATTTATAACTTTGCTTTCTACATACATACTTTGAGTTATGTAACATCGCTGAGCTAATACTTTGGACTATGCTTAAAAAAATTCTCTGTTCTCAGGTTTTCACGTTTAAATATAAGAAAGTTTCTTTTTGGTTAGAAATCAATGTCCTATTTTTAATGTTGAAATTAGTCAATGATAAGATTGTCAAATTTCTAAAAAAACCAAACATTCGTTTTAGGAAATGGGCAATTAGTACATTTTTTTTTTTCAGGCTGAATCAACTAATGAGTATTTATTGCCTTAATTAGACTAACTGACACCCAAATAAGGATTCTGACCCTGTCCTCAAGGGAGACAAAAGGGCTGCTTAATTTATCTTTATGTCTTCAATATTGGAAGGATTATTAAGCATTCATTGAGCTCTCTTTTGCAAAGCACTTTATGGTGATTTATCACTTCATTCTGGGTCTAGGAGGCCACCGGCTTTGCCTTCATTGTACAAGTAGAGAAACTGAGGCAGAACAAAGCAGAGATAGTCCTGGGTCCCCACGGAACTCAGTGGCTGAAGGGATATAGTCGAGTTTGGAAATCTGAGAACCCATTCAGACCCAATTGATGGGCCTGGTCAGGAATCTAGCAAGTGGGATTTTGAGGGGATTTCCTTGTTCACACAGAGGAAATAAAAAGAAAGAAGGGGGGAGGGGTTTGCTATGGACACAGAAATACAGAGAACTTCCTGAAACAGTCTAAAGGAAATAGTCTAAAATTCCTGAAATAGTCTAAAAAAGATTTCAGCTGCAATATAATTAGGTTATCCAAGTCATGTCTTTCAGGGATTTGAATTCATTTCTTGTGTCTTTTTAATTAGTTGGATGATCAGTTTGGCTTTTTGCACCCACCTTAAAATAAATCTGTTTAAAGGAAAAACCAGTTACAGTTTGACCAAGACAATATTTTGTAAGAAGTCATTCTCAGTTTACTCAGTTATTGGAGTTGATATTCAAGGCCACTGTGCTATTACCATGAAGATTGTGTGTTCATATTTCCTAGAAGTTATTCAGGTCATAGTAAACATTTTCAAAGTGTGTATATCTCTAGAGTTGTACAGTACACAACCTGCTCACTCATACATATCTACTTAGTAGTTTCAGATGAAGGTTGGGACCAGTAGATACCATTAGAAGCTGGTCACAGACTTATCACCATTGGATATTCTGTTTTTCTCCTCTGGTTCTTTTCTAGTCCTCTCTTTATTCTAGGGTTTCTATATCCTAGGGTTTCTATATCCTATGAATTGATAAGTCCACGGATTGCTTTTATTTCTAGAGTTCTAGGAACAATCCAGTCCTATTGTATTATCTGGGCCAGGCTGCAGTCCCTCAGAAGGCTCAGGTTCTCTGCAAAGTGATCCAAAACGTGCTGTTCCACTCCCTGAGTCACAGGAGTGGTACTGGATCAGAGTCTTACATTCATTAATTGGTAATTACCAAGTCCAAAACTTTCCTATCGTTTTTTCCTGCTGGATACTGGTCCCACAGGACAATCTGGGAAGATAATTAAAGCATTCCCCTCTGGGTTTGCCTGGGAAATGCAACATTGTCCACGTGAAGATTCACAATGTCCAGTAGTATATTAAAGGCTCTTGAGAAATCCTTCAAGAAATACCTGTTTAATTTTATTTATCCTCAAACATTTTTTTGGTAACTCCTGTTAATGTGAACAATGTACCTTCAGAAATGCCAGTCTACAGAAAAACAAGTCAACACATAGTCATTCTCTCCAGGAGGTAAGCCTCCCCCCTGACCTCCCTCTCGTGGATTGGTAGTTTTGAGCATCCGTCCTAGGGAGCACAGTACAATCGGTAATCAGAGGTTCCATGAGCTCTTCAGCTGTATGATGAGTTGGGTTTGCAAACAGAGGAGGACAGGCGGACTCAAGAATCTAGAGAGAAGGCTTGGAGCAGAGGGAAAGAGGACGCAGCAGAGGAACATAGGGCCCAGGAAAGTCAAGCGTGTTGTCTGGCCTTGTTTTATACAATCCACTTTACATATGAGGGGACTGAGGCCCAGAGAGTTTCAATAACTTGGCTCCAGTGCCAATACCAGTTTGGAGCAGAGCTTTAACCTGAACCTGTATTGCTGACCACAAATTCACCCTGTCCCCTTGCTCTTTCCACTTGATTACACTGCCATTACTATTACTATCATCACAGAGGCATCACAACATCTCTCCCACTGTTAACAAGCAACACTGCCCAGGCTCTCAGTCCCTAGAAACCTTTGTCTCTGCAGTGGAAAAATAGCCATCTTCACAAGATTTTTTTTTTTTTTGACAGAATTAAAAGACACAGTGCTGAGAAAATAATAAATGCTCAATAAATATTGCCAATTGTTTTTATTACAACAATTTATGGCTTAAATCTTGTATTTTACAAGTTTTAGAGGCAAAGCCTGCTTATTAACTGTCAGGCACTACTAGAGTCAAATGTAAAATATCTCCCCCTCCCTCTCCTCTCGCATAAAGCTGAAGGAGGGCTCAGGGAACTTCACGTGTGGAAAATGAATCACACACACATCAAGTAGACCATGACATCCGCAGTGTCTGTGTGGTGAGCGCACAGGGAAAGAATCGGGATGGACGTGGAAAATAGAAAATTCCCAAGTTTCTTTCTTTCCTCTGCTCTGAATACAGAACCATGCAGACGGGCGAATTTTGCTGGGTCAAATGCTTTCTTGCTGATTCATTACTGTGGATACAATTGCTAGAGACAAAGGGATGTTTACTGAGCTCTAAGGCCCTTCTCTCATACTCATTGGCTTCTATATTGACTGATTTAATAGCTTTGATTCTTGTCTCAGAAATAACTTGGTGCATGTGTTTTGTAGGAGTTGGACCTATTAGTACTTTCCTGATGAGGTCGACTGCATGCTTTACCTGAATTAGAAAACAAACAAAAATTAAAGCAAAATATTCCCCAATAGTTCCAATATTTCTCCCTTTGTGTTTTGTCTTTTGTCTTAACAAATTTGATTAAATTTAAAATTAAAATTTAATGATGGCAATGCACTGAATACATCAATATATTTTGATGACATTACTGCAACGCAGTGTTGAATTTTGTATTCTATCTGGGTCAGCTATGTAAATCAACAACATTAATGAGCTTTTATTAAATCATCTTAGTAAAAGCTCTACTGTCTTAACTGTTTACTTAATTCTACAGCCAACAAAAAACAGCTGTCACCTTCTGACAGATCTTATTCAGAATGAGAGTTTTCTTCTTACAGGGGAAAAAATTTGATGTCAGTTGTAATCCAACAGCAATGTCATATTTAGAGTCAGCAAAATGGACACTTTTATAAAATTCAGGCCTTATAGATCCCAGCTTACTGTTAAGAAGAAACAGGAAGGAAGGGGAAAAGTTCAAGGGGAACGCTATGCTTCTGTTATTTATTTTATATACAGACCGTTACTCTACAGAGAGCACAGAATCACTTATCGACATCTCCACTGACTTGGTGGATCCAACCCTTGAGAAAAATTTGAGCCAGACTGACACGGGCCGGCAGTAACCTACTTCCTACTCCTTAATAAGAAAAAGTTCCCTAAATAAGTTGATGCATCACTTAATTGCTACAAAATCAATACATTTTTCAGCATTCTTAAGATAACCTAGGTTTTTTCATCCCTAAACAATAAATTGAAACAGCATATACAAATAAAGGCTGGCAGAAAAATAAATAAATAAACTTTGTGTGTTCAAGAAACAAAGCTAGGAGTTCTTTGTATTGGTACACTTTGCTAACTGCTTGATTTGCTTATATGCACTTAGTTGAATAAAATTGTCTTCTTTTGAACATGCTATGTAAATATTTAATGCTTTCTTTTACTAACTCCTTGATTCTGCAGTGCAAGAACAGAACCAGGTCCTTGCACACACTGGGGAAGTGCTGTACCACTGAGGTATATCCCCAGCTTGATTTTGTAAATATTTAAAACAAAGGTTTTTAAACAATAATAAAATTAAATGAAATAGGTGTTTTAATATCTGAGATAAGCCTTTCCCTAAGACATTTAATAACTGACCAAGGTACCAAACCCACATCTAGAACTTGAAACTCTAACTGCTACAAACTCCAAGAAGCCCTGACAAATGCCCAGCCCTCATCCAACCTGTGTGTCTTTTGAGACTTCCTGTATTGACAAGGTGACCTTCTGGTTGAGGGCTACAAGAGAAGGGCACGTGGCAACTGTAGACCAGAAAAGGCACATGTGTCACGGTGGCTAGTATCTGAGATAAATCAGATCCTCAGCCAGATGGCTAGAACTCAGGATACAGACCCAGGTGGCCAGGAGAGGGACGGGCCTTGGCAGGTAAGATCAAGTGAGCTATTTTGGTTGCTATAGCTCTGTAGTATGTTTTCAAGTCAGGTATGAGGATACCTCTAGATTTGTTCTTTTCTCAGGATTTCTTTGGCTTTGGGACATCTTTTGTGGTTCCATTTGCATTTTTTAATTTTTTTTTTTAGTTGTTGATGGATCTTTATTTTATTCATTATTTATATGTAGTGCTAAGGATCAAATCCTGTGCCTCACTCATGCTAGGCAAGCACTCTACCGCTGAGCTACAGCCCCAGCCCCTCCGTTTGCATTTTATGTTTTTTGTTTGTTTTCTTCTGTGAAGAAGTCCATTGGATATTTTATAGTGATTGAATTTGTAACTCACTTTGGGTAAAAATGGACATTTTAATATTTACTCTTCTAATCTATGAATGAAGAATCTCTTTCCATTTTTTTGTAGCTTCTTCAATAGCTTATATCAGTGTTTTATAATTTTCATTGTAGATATATTTTATCCCCTTGATTAAACTTATTCCTTGGTCTTTTGCCTTTTGGAAGTTATAACTGAGATTGCTATCATGATTTCTTTTTTGGTATATGGAAATGCTACTAATTTTTGTATGTTGATCTTGTAACCTGCAACTTTGCTGGATTTGTTTATCATTCTAACAGAGTGTTGTTTTTGGCAGAGTATTTATGTTTTTCTACATATAAGCTTGTGTTGTCTACAAACAGGGATAATTTGACTTCTTCCTTTCCAGTTTTTCCTTTATTTCTCTTTATTGCCTAATTACTCTGGCTAGGACTTCTAGAACTATGTTGAATAAAAGTGGTAAAAGTGTAATTCCTTATCTTGTTCCAAATTTTAGAGAAAATGTTTTCAGCTTTATCCCATTTTGTATGATGTTAGCTGTGGGTTTGTGATGTATAGCCTTTATGATGAAGTGTGTTCTTTCTGTACCTAATATGCCAAGAGTTTTTATCATGAAGGGATATTTAAAAATATGAATGAACTACATCTGGTAATTATAAGTTTTATACTTTTGCACTTTTTTTCATGTGGATTCATTCATTCATCACTCATTCAATTACACATATTTATTTAATACCAACTATGTCCCAGACAGTATTCTGGACATTGGGAATCTTTTAAATAATAAAACAGATATAAATACATATCTTTACGCAGAAGGAGAAGATTGATAATTAACTAAGTGACTGAATAAGTTAAATGGTGGTTAAAACAGGATGAACGTTGATAGGCCAGGTGTTGTGGTGCACACCTGTAATATCAGCAGCTTGGGAGGCTGAAGCAGAAGGATCGCAGGTTCAGAGCCAGCCTCAGCAATTTAGCGAGTCCCTAAGCAACTCAGTAAGTCTAATAAAAATATTTTATTTATCTCTAAATAAAATATTAAGGGGATGTGGCACAGTAGTTAAGTGTCCCTGGGTTCAATCCCTGGTACCAAAAAAAAGGTTAATGTAAAGCTGAGAAAAAGGATAATGAATGAAGGGTCAGTTATAGTACCAATCAGTTGTTGGAGGATGCCACATCAAGATTGAATCTAATCAAACGTGAAGAAGAAGCAAGGAAGCAAGCCACCAAGAAACCTGAGGGGGCAGTTTTTGAGATGGAGAAAATAGCAAGATCTTCAGGTAGAGGAGTTCTTATCTGAGCAAGAAACGGTGGAGATGGAAGCGGCAGATAAAAATGTCAGACGGGTAACAGGTGGAGATGGTCAGTGGAGTTGCAAGCAGTGCACAGACCCAGATAGTTTAGACTTTGGTCTCTATTTCAAGATTATTAATCCATATACATTTAACAATCTATATGTGAATTAGCAATACCAGGATTTGTTTCCACGTCCATACATTCATCAGTATTTAAAGTGGGCACTGGAAAAATTCTCATGAGCCCCCAAAAGTGTCTTCTGCAAAAATGAGTCTCTACCCTTGAATTTGCAAGTGGTCCATACTATGAATCTAGTGTTAGAGCTTCAATCCTGGCTAAAAGTCTACTTTCCTGTAGCTTTCCCACCTCCAGCCCAATCCTATAGACAGGTCCTTCTATTCTACCCATCACTCTAACTGCCTCACTTCACCATAGAGCAAGAAGAAGAAGAAGAAGCTCAGAGATGGAGGAGCAGTGCAAAAATAGGAGGAAGAAGCCGGGCGCGGTGGCTCAAGCCTGTAATCCCAGCACTTAGGGAGGCTGAGACAGAAGAATCGCAAGTTCAAAACCGGCCTCAGCAATGGCGAGGCGCTAAGCAACTCATTGAGATCCTGTCTCTACATAAAACACAAAATAGGGCTGGGAATGTGGCTCAGTGGTCGAGTGCCCCTGAGTTCAATCCCCAGTACCAAAAAAAAAAAAAAAAAGGAGGAGTAGTCAGAGAGTGTCAGAAGGGAGCCATTTCTTTGGCACTGAGTAAAATCTACTGGCTATGACAGATGACACATCGTGTGGCCCTGAGTCAGCCCCACTGATGAAGCTTGCTTCTCTGCTGAGTGTGGGACACCAGATTGCTTTGATTTGGTAACAGTTTATCTTTATAATCAACAGCATTCATTGCCTTTCTTTTCCACTCTGCAGTTGAACTTTTTGACTTCCTTGCTCATGCTGTCTGAAGACTTCAGTGAGCATTCTTTCTAGCTCCAAATCTATAATAATGGCATTTGCTTCTTTTACTTATTATTTTTTTAAATATTGTTTAGTTGTCAATGGACCTTTATTTTTTATTTCTATGTGGTACTGAGAATCGAACCCAGTGCCTTACAACCCTTAGGCAAGCGCTCTACAACTGAGCTACAACTCCAGCCTCCACTTCTTTTACTTATTTAATAGTTTTGTCTTAACCATTGCAATAGGTGTGGAGGGGACCAGAATGCCATAGGGATGTGGCACCTTTTCAGATGACATTAACAATAATGGTATATTAGAAAAATTTGATTACAGAAGTGCTAGGGGCTGTTTTGAGGGCTTTATGGGTATTATAGCATTTAACTTTTACCATCATGGAAGGTAGGTATTTTAAAGCTGTCATACCATAAAGAGCTAGTAAGTGGCAGATGTGGAGTTAAAATCTCATTCATAGCCAGGCACGTATGATTCCAGCAGCTCAGTAGGCTGAAGCAGAAGGATCTCAAATTCAAAGCCAGCCTCAGCAACTTAGCGAGACTCTATCTCAAAAATAAAAATAAATAAAAAGGGCTGGGCTGGGGCTGTAGCTCAGTGGTAGAGTGCTTGCCTAGCATGTGTGAGGCCCTGGGTTCGATCCTCAGCACCACATACAAATAATAAATGAATAAAATAAAGATCCATTAACAACTGAAAAAAAATATTTAAAAAAAAAAAAAAGGGCTGAGGATGTGGCTCAGTGGTTAAGCGCCTGGGTTCAATTCCTGGTACAAAACAAAAAAACAACTCACTCGTTTCCACGCTAGAGCATATTCCATCATCTAGTTCTCCAGTGGCAGGGTTTTTTTAAAGTTAACTTTTTGTTATGGAATATGCAGAACATTAACAGAAATCATAAGAATAGAATAATGAGTTCTTTTGTATTTATCAACCAGTCTCAATGATTTATCACATAAGGCTAGTCCTACCTCATCCATGTTCACCCAGCACAACACTATTTTGAAGTAAATGCAAGATATCAGATCACTTCATTTGTAAACATCTCAGTGTGTATTTCTAAAAGAGAACTTTTAAAAAAATGCAATCACGATACCATTATCACATCTAAAAATATTAACAATAATTCATTAAAAGGCTCCAGTGTCGAATATCCAGTCTCAAACTGTGGTTTAACTATAAGGCCATAATCTTGTAGGCACAGTATGATTTTTTACAGATGAAAAAATAAATCTGGCAACCCACTAATCACATCATTTGTATTCCAGCATTATACTTCAATTATGCTCATTTTGATCAATTGAGACAATTTTGCATACAAGTTGGCCGGGCCTTGTACTTCTCCATGTGGTAATAGTAGGAGTGACAGTGTCTAGAAACTCCAGGTTCCAGTTTTGGATCCTGTGCTTAAGTGGATCACTCGAACTCTTACAGCCTTTGGTTTCCTTTATATACAAAGGGGTTTGAATTATCAATCATTTATAATTGAAAATATTCAAATTCTAGAATTTCCCAAAGACAGCAAGCAATTTCAGTATATCTTCTGATAAAGCCTAAAATAATTTTATTTAATAAATAAAACTTCCTTAGTGGATACATCTTTCTGGATTTGAAGAAGCGAATGTGTGAAAGTTAAAAAGGAATGAGAGGCAATGGTTTCAAACAGCCCCTTCCCCCTGATGCTCTGTCTGTCCGTCCACCCTCCACCAGTCCATTTCTCAGTTCATGCATCTGGGTGCCTACATGCACATCTGTATCAGGATGCATGTCTACAGGCAGCTTTTAAAATAACACATGTAAAGAAATGATTAGTTCTCACAGAACACAAAACAGCCAAATGTGTAAAGCAGAACCCCCGAAGTATGATTGATTTGCCATGAAATATGAAGGAAAGAAGAAAAAGAATTAATTGCAAGCTCAGATGAAAATCAGACAGGAGGCCTTGTGTGTGTCTGAAGATAAGATGGTCTTTGAAGTTCCACTTTTCTTCTGTGTGCAGATGACTGACCCCCAGCCTCGTTTCACCAAGAAAAAAGTGATAGATCATTAAAAGCTCATCACTCAAGGACTTCAAGGAAGAAGGGCTTTCGAGGAAAGGTTTCCCCCTTTCTCTAGTCCATTAGCCTAATGAGTGAGAGAGGAGAAATAACCTCAGAGAGAAGAGTCTGAGGTCATAAGCAGGGAAAAAAGGGTAAGGCTGGATGATGGATAATGAACTTTCATAAACAAAGGAGGAGCTTTAAAGGAAATAAGCAAGAACTCAGTACAGCAGGGCTCTGGGTGGAAGGTCAGTCAGCCCAGGATCTCCAAGGAGGCATTTAGATCACCTCCTTCAGGCGCCTGGAATTTGCCTCCAGGAAAGGAGGACGGAGCAAGTGCTTCCTGAGCATTCTGCAGTGCAATTGGCTACTTAGTTGAAAACACTCCACAATAGCTCCATTCATCTTTTGGTGTGTCTGTGGGTGCTAGGATATTAAATAAGATACTCAAAAGCAAGCAATGTTTGAGGGACTAAGTAAATGGCAAATTTTAAAGAGATACAGCTCTTAGAAATTGTTTACAGTCAAGTCATGAAAAAAATGTAGCTCAGTATTTTCTGTTGTCTGAGGCAGATTGGCATTCTATAGAGTAATGAGTTATACAATGCAAATATTATGAGTAGGAATTTTTGCAACTGTGGTGTGTCGATTTGGGGAAGCTGGTACTATACCTCACCAGATTCCTTTTCTTGTATAGTTCTAGGTTAGTGCTGGAGATAAGAGGCATTTGACATGAGGTATAGAATGGACCAGCAACCATCTGTCCTATGCTCTGGAGGTTGGAGCAGGGCTCCAGGCATGGTGGCAGATTGTGAGCATGGTGGCTGATCTGCTGGCTGGCTCCTTGCTGTGAGTCAGCATTCCAACTCATCTCTCCTCCAGCTCCTACAAGACCTGCTCCTTCAGCTTCTCTAAGGCCCTGAGCAGATATGTGTATAGCTCTGTGCCAAAAAGTACCAGATTCTGCAGCACACCCCATAGCACTGGGGTTATAAGTACTGAGAGACAGATGCAGACTCCAATTTGTCTTTTAGGTTACACTTGACCTTGTGGAACCCTTGTTTGTCAATGTAGCTCCCATTTGCCCTTGATCTCAGCCACATCCAGCTTTCTTCTCCATTACCAGTCTGGCAGACTCAAAGATTCCACGCTTCGGGTCCAAAGTAGACATAAATCCAACAGCCTGCAGAGATTGCCCTCCAGCTCCCATGTTTGCATGAAGATCTTACCCCTGTGACTCCTTTACCTTATATCAGACAGCAGTTCTGCTTCTTGATCAAGCTTTGATGGAGATATCAAAACTGAAACTCATTCAGTGCATGAGGGGAAAATATCCTCCAAATTCATAGAAATGGTCCCCAAGTTGGCAAATGGTTTGAGTACTGAGTATAAAATTGCACTCAAAGTTTATACTTAAAATTTCTCAATGCACCAACTATTTATTAATTAATTAATTTTTATTTATTTATACTCTTTCTATTAAAAGATCAAAAATAAAATAATTCTCAACTTTTTTGACCATGACTGAGCTGGAAGATAAACCTGTCACTTATCTCAATCCAACATCATAGATTTGGAACTTTGTTGTGTATTTTTACCTTACCAACCATAATGAAAATGAAAAGGAACAAAGTCAGGGAGAAATGTACAGAAACCGCTCATTATGAGTTAACAATCGCATGCACTGGCATTGTCTTGGCAACTTGAATTTTTGTGAGCTTCTCCACAATGCCATCTCTGAAATACACATCCAATTTCCAAACATCTGGTAGATGAATTCCATTGAATATTCCATGGGAGTCTCAACTGCAAGCTCAACTTTTCAACATTTCCTCATCTTTGAGTAAATATGCCTGTCAACCACAGAAATGGTTATTTATCATTATTTGGGGCCTCCAGGCATCAAATACCCTTCTTTTTTTTTTTTTTTTTTTTTAAATATTTTTTTTAGTTCTAGATGGACATAATGTCTTTATTTTATTGCTTTGTATGTGGTGCTGAGGATCGAACCCAGGGCCTCACGCATGCGAGGCAAGCGCTCTACCACGGAGCTACAATCCCAGCCCTCAAATACCCTTCTGATGTCTGGAAGTGCCAGCCCACCTCAGGAGACTTCCCTGGCCTTGCAGCTCTAAATATGCTTGGCCCAGACCATCCCATCAGTTGAATTGGGCAAGACTTCTACTTAGAGGACACTCATGGAAGAGCGGAGGTACGATTCAGAATTCACTGTCTGGCAAAGGTGGTAGTTGAATGCTTTCTGCCTTCCAGGAAGCAATGGTAGAGGTTCTGGCTTCCATTGCCTGGTCAGGAGTATGAATTATGTCTCCTCTCCATGGCAACAGTAGTCCCCTCCCAGCCCCCTGCAGTCGGCTTTGCCCTGCTCCTGCTACCTAGTCTGCAAACCTGATTCTCTGGGCATTCAGAAGAGTTGATTAGTAGGTAATAGAGTTAATAGCTTAACCTTGATAGTAAGACTCTCGTAATTAAAAACATTTACTGATTGCAGGTATGCAAGAGAAAAATACTAAAATTTTCTTCAATTCTAAGTAATTGCAAGATCCAAGTCTTACTGCGTTTCTGCATGGATGTGCAAAATGACCCAAGAACTTGCCTTCTTTCTATCCCAATGTCACTATCACAGTGAGGCTCAGGAAATAGCTAAAAGGGAGCTTTCTATATGTCAGAACAGCCTGAGCTTTTTATATGTAACAGTGAATTTAATGTTGACACCAACTGTGTGACGGAGGTACCAGTCTGATCTCCAGGAAGTAGATGAGAGGTCTGAGTCTTAAAAAGATGTCATGCAACTTGCTACACTTTTTATTTTCATTCTGAATTTATGATGTAGCATGTACAGTTCTGCTTAACCTTTCCTTCAAACTGACTGGTGTTGTTCTGTTCCCATCGTGTCACCCTGGTCATGCTCGGACTCAAAACCTTCAATGACTTGTGGGTGCCTTTGGATAAAGATCACATCTGTGGCGGCCATGGAAGGTCCTCAGGGGTCTGGCCACAACTGCCTCCTTTTCATCCTCTGCCTCATGTTCCTGCTGTATGCCCACGGAAGTAAAAAGATCAGGCCATTTTGCTCTTCACAGGTGAAGGCCATGCTTTCCCGCCTCTGAGGACTTCCTTGGGTCTCTACGCCCACAATAGCTCCCCCAGTTTTTGCCTATGGACCAGCGTCAACCTTGTATCAAGTTTGCTTCAGGCGCCAGGCTCCAGCTGAACGTGACATTGACCATGCCCTCCAAGCCACCCGTTTACCCCAGGAAACAGGCCTCTAGTCAGGGAAATGGAGGGTCCGATGGTGGAAAGATTAGGTACAGGTTACCAGACTCACAAGTGGCAGGGCCCAGGTTAGAGTTCAGGTCATGTGACAGGAAGCTCAGGCTTTGGACCACTGAGCAGTCGCTTTCCATCCATTTGTACTACGCTCCCACGAGCTCTGCACCGCTGTTCCCTGAGGGTCTAAGTTCTGGAGAGGGGCCTTGCCTGGGCTCTAGCCAGATGTAATCTCCTTCTCTCCCTCGGTGTTTTCCCCGTCAGTCCTGAACAGTAAATCTGCATTCAGTAATGGTCATCTAGGCACAGGAGTGTGCGTTCACTCCACAAATATTTCCTAAGTGTTTTCGTTCACTTTTTCATTGTTTGGACCAAAACATTTCACAAGAACAATGAGGAGGAGGAAAAGTTTATTGGGGACGCACGGTTTCAGAGGTTCAGTCGTTCGTTGGTCGACGCCATAGCTCTGGGCCTGAGATGAGGCAGCGCATCAAGGCAGAGGGGTGTAGTGCCGGGAGGCAGCTCAGGACAGGGCCACCGGGAAGCAGAGCGGGGCGGAGAGAGGGAGGGAGGGAGGAGGGCTTGGCTCACCAGGGACGAAATATAAACCCGGCAGGCACGCCCCCAGTGAGCTGCCTTGCCTAGTTACCCCCCAGGTCTCTATCACTGGATGAATCCACTGATCAGGCGACAGTTCTAGCAACCTCATCATTTTTCCTCGGCGCCTTCTTGCGTCGCTCACACATGGCCTTTTGGAGGACCCCTCGTATCCTAACTACAGCCCTAAGCTCCTCCTCTGGGCCGGGCAGGGACCTTGGTGCTGGAGATTCAGCAAGAAGCACACACTGGGAGCCGCTGCCCCCAGGGAGCCCCCTTTCTAGTGGTGGAGGAATCAGATGGCAGGGCAGGCGGACCCGCGCAGTGGCCAGAGCGGCTGCGGAGGAAGCGGGTAGGTAGGAACCGCCCAGGAACAGGCTGCCCTTTCCAGAAGGGCCTTGCAGGATGGGCTTTCGGACAAGGTGGTCCTTGAGTGGACACGTGAAAGAAGTAAGGGGGCTGGTTATTGGGTCCCTGGAAGGTGGGAAGCCAGGAAGAGAACAGCGTGTACCAGGCCTGAGCAGACGATGGCCGGGCTCCCTCCAGGCACAGCCAGGCACCAGCGGGGCCAGTGCGCTCGGCCCAGGGGAGGGTGGGAGCGGCTGAGGTCAAAGAGGCGCAGGGCAGACCTCCTGGACCTCCACCAGCAGTCGGAAAGCTCTCTTCCTTTTACTGTGAGTCGCCTGGGATGCTGCTGGAGGCTTTGAAGCAGAGGAGGGACTGCCCTGTCACACGTGTTAATAGAAGGTGGGAAGCAGTTGTCACTGGTTAGTGCAGTGACCTCAGGACAGAGGTGGCTTGGGCCAGTGGAAGAGGAGGGTAAAGAAGTGGAGGGTCTGCGGATAGTCTGAAGATGGATCCACCAGGTCTTTCTGAAGGGTTGTGGTGGGATTGAGAGAAAGTGGGAAGCTGGGATGGCTCAGGATTTGGGCTGCAATACTTGGAAGGATGGAGCTGCCATTTACAGAGACTGGGAGGACTGTGGGAAAGGACCATGAGCAGAGGGAGCAGGACCGGTGAAGTATGAAGGCCAAAACCATGTAGGTCTCAGGTGCCGTATTAGTCAGGGTTGTCCAGGGAACCAGACCCAACAGGAGTTGTGCGCATGTGTGTGTATGTACAGACCCACGATCTTGAATTGGCTCAGATTCTCGTGGAGGCCGAGAAGCCCCAAGATCTACAGGTTGAGTTCTGAGTTGAAGGCCCAGGCAAGGTCATGATGTAGTTCCTGTCCGAATGTCAGCAGACCTGAGACCCAGGAAGAGTTGATGTTTTAGATCTAGTATGAAAGCAGGAAAAAAAAATCAATGTTATTGTTTGAAGAGCATCAGTTAGGAGCATTTCCTGTGGCTCCAGTAGGTCAGCCATTTGTTCTTTCTGTTCCTTCAACTGATTGGACGAGGCCTACCTATATTATGGAGGGCTATTGACTCTACTCAGACTTTTGAGTTACATAATAATGGCATCCAGAAACACCCTCACAGCAAGTTAGAATGAGGATTGCCCAAATATCTGTGCAGTTCATGATTCAGTCAAGAGGATACATAAAATTAACCATCCCAGACACCTGCTGAATGCTCCAAGGCAGGTAACCTAATACGTGGCTGAGGTTCAGCAGAAAGGTCTGGGCAGGTGATACAATTCTACAAGTCTCGTTTGTACTAAAATCTTCCTGACATGAGGATCTGAACTGGCTGAGGATTTGTATCTCACATAGAAGTAGGAACTCCATACACAACCACAAAACGTGGGGGAGGGAGGAACTAAGGATAAAAATCAGGCAAATGTTTAAGTAGTTAATAACCTTAACTAGTTTAATTGGATCCCAATATAATCCAAATATCCAATAATATCATTCTCTAGAGAAACATTACATTACTGAAATCAAAATTAGGGGAATTATAAATACTTCAAATAAAGTAGTGGTGCATTTGTAGATCAAAGAATACAAACACATTGTCCATGTGATTTTTATCAAGAGAATTAAATACTAGAAAGAAAACATAGAAAATGAGCACAACTGGCAGAAAAATTAACTAATGAACAACTACTTGAACAAATGGAAGACTCTCTGGGGCAAATTAAAGGAAACGAGTTGTGGCAGAAAACTTTCAAGAGATTATCAATATTGTTCCAGGAAAATGAATAAATATACAGCCGAACTCGACACACTAATGGAATAAACATAGAAAATCAATAACTAGGAAACAGAAATCATCTTTTAACCAGGGATATGTGATGAATAATCTCACTTTAAAAATAAGAATCTATTGTAGAGATTATGAATTTATTCCTCAGTTTGTTTTGACTTCATGTAGAATATAAGGCAGAATAATTGTACATGAAAAGAACAATAATAATTTTTGAATAAAAATAGAAATACGATATCAAGACAATTTATCTACCTAAGAAATAAAGTATACTTGTTACTCAGACTAGAGAAAAACCTTTAGCTGAGTTTACAAATAGGAGAGTTAATACGGGAGGCATCTGACCTACCTCGTCAAGTAGCAGACTGGATAATCAGTGTCTTTTGAGGTTCTGTAACTCTGCTTTTTAATTTGCAGTATCACAGAAAGCAATTTCCTGGCATTCCACAGTCTAGCTCTAGGGTCAAAGTAATTGGTGACCCTTGGTCTTTGTAAACAATCTGAATAACAAAGATCACCAAAAGGGCTTTAGAGGGACGGTCAATTTAAATTGCATCTCTCCAGGCTGCTGGTTCTCAAAGATGGGTCTTCAGAATCATATAATGGTGAAAAGATGTCTTGGCATTGCAGAAGATTCAGGAAAAGTTGTGGAGGGGTGTTGAGGTCACTGGAACTATGGTTGTGGGCTGGCTATTGTCCTTTGGTCTCTCCCTCGTCCCTACATTTCTGTGCCCAGTTTATCCTCTAAGGGCTGAATCACCTGAGCAGCCAAGTTTTCTTTTTGGTTTTGAGTCCCATTTCTGGAAGTC
Source organism: Geosciurus inauris (assembly GCA_004024805.1). Taxonomy (NCBI): domain Eukaryota; kingdom Metazoa; phylum Chordata; class Mammalia; order Rodentia; family Sciuridae; genus Geosciurus; species Geosciurus inauris. The sequence continues at coordinate 44,874 of PVHX01010638.1, read as the reverse complement.
ACTGTGACCCTCCATAGCTCTAGCTGTTGCCATGGGCCCTTCTGCCATGATTCCAGTTTGGCTTCACCCCTCTCCTCTTTAGACCTAAAAGCTTCCCACTGTGACCAATTTCTAGGTGCTATGAGATCTCTTATAGGTTGCCTTTACCCTGCTTACCCCTCTGCAGCACTTTCCATAAAAGCTTCAGAACCAGTTCAAATGGACTACACTTCCCTAAGTGACACGAGAGTGTGAAATAATTTTTAAATGGCTGAGAAGAAATTGAAGGGTATGGACTGTATAGTCTTATCATCTTCAGAATACCTTCTGTGATCCTTCAAATGTAGCACATTCTTAATATCTCTGCACAGAAATTACAGGTTGTGTGTAAAGGTATCGGTTTCCTATATCAATGAACCCGCCTCTCCCTTGATATAGCAATTCCTCAGGTTCCGAGGTTTTCTTCATGCCCACAGAACCCAAGAGAGGAGCAGGGCTCCAACCTCGCAGGGTACAAAAAGGTGGTTTATGTTTGTTATTGTTTTCTGGAACCGATATGGAACACAGCAAGGGAAAGATTAAGGATGAAATTATTTAAAAACTAATGTTCTCTAGGCCAAAACAGATGCAGCCACTTGTACACATTTATCTTGTTGGGCTCTGGGAGTCCTTGGAGATTATCCTCCAGTTAGCTTTTACTGATGCCATCCAGTATAATGAATGTATGAAAGTACACTAGCTGTGCCTTAGAGGAAAAAGAACACAGTGAAAATGGGAAGCTCTCACAGCTGAAATGGACCATCACTAAGCTCTACATCAATTGGCAATATTAAAATGTCCAAGACTACCAAGAATCAACCATTAGTGAAAATGCACCTAAAACCTTTTAAAGTCACTTATTACATCTAATTATCTGATACCAGGTATAATTATGCTATTATGTATAATTTTAGGACCATGGCTTACATCATACTAATTTACCCTGTGTGCCATATTGAATTTCTAGCCTAAAATTATCAACATATTGATTGCAGGAAGACGAAAAAATGAGTAGTCGAAAACAGTTATTCTAATGGTCTTATGGAGAGTCATATTTATTTACTCATTCATTTGACAAAAATTTCCAAACACCAATTGTGCACTATGTAAGGTGCTAGGTTCTGGTGATACGGTGACAAATAGATTCTTGAGGCACACAGAGTTCACAGGACAGGATGGCAAACTGGGGAGAGAGAAAGAATTTCAAGTAGGGAACCAGGCCATACTGAAGTTAATAGGAGGGTGTGAGCTGGCACCCCCTGGTGGGCTGGGTGCTGGCTGACCTCTAGGATGAGTTAATGCCGAGTTCTCAGGGAGGGCAAACACAGGTAGAATGTTCCAAGTAGAAGTAATCCACCAAGAGAGGATGCTCCATTTAGAGGTTGCCTAGGAATTGATATGGCTGCAGCAGCAGGATTAAGCAGACACCTGTTGGAGAAGAGACCGAATGGGCGGGCAAGGACATTGTACATTACCAGATTTGACCAGTGCTGGTTAATCTCTGGAGATTCCTGAAGCTTTTGAGAAGTTTGATTCACTTGGCTACTTACTAAGTGTGTAAGGGGCCCACCTGTCTACCAGGTACTGTGGCAAGCATTGAGGATATAAGGGTGAAACCAATGGAAGGGCCCCTACGCCTCATGGAAATTAGATTCTATCTAATGGAAATCAAAGGTGTAATTTTGATTTTGTTGGGGTGGACATTGAAAGTGAAACCATTTTCATGAATTAAATAAGTGCATGTTGTTATAAGTGCTATGAAGGAACAATTGTGTTGGCACTGAGAACTCAGTCGCAGGAATGGAGTTAGGGTGGGGTGTTCACACAATACCTCTCTAAGGAAGTATCCTCGGAAGGAAGACCTGAAGGTCAAGAAAGATTCACTTATACACACAGTGGGGTGAAGAATGTTCTAGAAGGATATTCCAAGTAACACTATGTCCTGAAATGAGTGAATAACTTGACCTGCTCCAGAAATACAAGGATCAGGGAGGCTGGTGATAGCCAGAAGGAAGAGTGATCTCGAGTCTTTAGAGGGGTCTTTAAGAGTCAGATCATGGGAGGCTGCAAAGTCCAGGACAGAAGTTTGAGGTTCATTAAAGTTGTTCTAGGAAGACATGTAAAAGTGGTAAACAGTGAGGTGACATGACATAATCCTGGTATTCTGTAGGAAATGGATTGCAGGTAGGCAGGAATGGAAGCAGACAGGGCAGGAAGGAAGTCACGGTGGCAGCGACTTCGAGTAGTAGAGGAAAGGTGGAAAGAAGTGGGTATACTTTGGAGGTCATAGTGTTCTGTGTCCTCACATCTACATGTGGGTTGTGGGGGAAGCAATTAATCAAAGGTGATTCCTAGCTTGGTGGCCAATATGAAGTCACTTATCACATCTAATTATCTGATACCAGGTATAATTATGCTATTATGTATAATTTTAGGACCATGGCTTACATCATACTAATTTACCCTGTTGCCATATTGAGTTTCTAGCCTAAAATTATCAACATATTGATTGTAGGAAGACGAAAAATTGAGTAGTCTAAAACAGTTATTCTAACGGTCTTATGGAGAGTCATACTTATTTATTCATTCATTTGACAAAAATTTCCAAGCACCAATTATGCACTATATAAGGTACCTAATTTGCCAATAATGAAGCCATTTACTCAAATATGGACAATTAGGGGTGGAGATGGCACAGGAAATGTAATTGACATTTTAAGAAAGAAAATCTTGCTTGTGATGTGGTGGATTCACTGAGCTTTAAGGGGTGTGTAGGAGGTGGGGAAGGACACAGACACTTCCAGACACGGGGAGGGTTTCCATTCTAAGGTTAAGGAGGCTGCCATGATACATCAGGGAAAGGCTGCGATAGGGTGAATACAGGTGAAATCCACGGAGCTTGGAGTGAAGGCAAGGAGAGTGTGGAGGGCGAGGATGGCATTAGAAGGTACCAGACATGCTGACGAGGCCCCATGGGCTTGTGGAATGTAGGAGCAGGCAAACTTACAGAGTGGGCAGCAGAGAGAAAGAGGCCATGGAAGGCCCGGGTGGCAGGAAGTCCTACCTAACCTACTGGGAGGGCCCATGGCTATGGCAATTACGTGTTCAGAGAGTAGCTCCATGGGAAGGGGTAGTGGAGGGAGTGGTAGGGAAGGGAAGGAGGGGATATGGATGTGTCTTCCTAGCAGCTTCCTTGTAAAGTGAAGTTGGTTTAGGGATGTGGAAACACGGAGCCCATCACAGCATGCGCACGAGCCAAGACGAGCGAGTCAGTGGACAGAGAGCGCTTGAAAAGAAGAAGGGCACATTAACAGAGAAAGGACCGAGAGGACAAAGGACAAGCTCATTAATATAACAATATCCATCATAGGGAGCCTCTATCTAGTAACTGTCCGTCACTTTATCACATTTAATCCCCACAAAAAACAAGAGGTAAATGCTATAATTATGTACATCTTACTGATCAAATAACTGAGATTCAGTGTTTTGCCTGTGGTCACTCGAGCCAGGAAGTGATAACAGAAATGCAAACACAGTCCAGCTGCAGAACCTATACTCTTAACCACTGTGCGGAACTTCTGCCCACTTCTCAGATTTAATCTCAGTAGAAGCTGGCAATTCTGCACACACTCACCACCTGGGCTTCAACAGGTTTTCCACTGCGGCCACATCTTGCCCTCAGGTCCTACCAACCTGGAAGAACCCAAATACAGCTGGAAGAGTGTGTCTTTAGCCCAAGGTTGGCATGCCCAGGGAGCACAATACTTAGGCCCTCTGAAAGGGTGGCGCTGCTACCGCATCTTCACCTGCTGGGCTGCTCTTTCCTTCTTTTCTGAACTCCTCCCCACAATCCACCCTCCACACCATGTCCCTGACTGCCATCTCTCCAAGTAGTCCCTGTTCTCTATGAAACCACTCAACTAGAAGAATGGTAGGGTTCTTAAGACCTGGGTGGCAAAATGGGCAGTTATCACATCCAAATGTTGTGTGCATGTATGAATATTTAACAACCAATCCCATGGGTATGTGCAACTATATGTACGAATAAGAAAGTATGGAAAGATAAAAAAATAACAACAAAACAAGTACCCACCAAGTCTCTTTTGGTTAAATGGTCTTGCAACCAAAGCCCAGAAAATAAAGGAGTTTCAGTTCTTCATCTGCAGCTTCCTTGACTTGTCCCAACCTTTGGGTGAAAGTGGGAGTTCTGCCTGGGCCCCTACAACATGCTTTGACTCCACTTCCTCTGCACTGTGCTTATTCTTCTGGAGTATTCTTTGCAGCTGGCCCACTTGTTTGGGGGTGAAATTTGGTACTATTGCTCAGTGCAATCTTTTTCAAAGTGTGGCCCACAGTTCTTAAGCCCACTGGACATCAGTCAAGTCAGGATCTCTGCAGGTGAGTGCTTAGCTAGTTCTAACCTTTGATATGTATCTGCTCTTCCAAGTTTCTTCTCAGAATCCTGGGGTTCCTGATTGCCAAACCATGAACAGTAAACAGGGCACCCACAAGACTGTTCAGACTCAGCAGTTCTTGGGCACTCTACTCACACCAAGCTCAACTCTCCCTCTGCTTTCCAACTGGCCTCTCTAGTGGAGTATTAATTATTTCCTTAAGCTCTGGGGGTAGCCCAGCCTTCTGCCTGACTGCATGTGACACCTGCCAGGTGGACTAAGTCTGATCTTATCTCCTGTAGTGATGGATTAGTTCCAGCCCAAGGTCACATCCATCCTAGTAGCAAAGACAACATTGGAAAGGTGGGGTTGTGGTCAGATCAGAGATAAATAGCTGGTGTATTTTTGTGAAAGCATGAACGATGAAGTTTTTTTTTCTATTTATCCTGATTTTTTTTTTTTCTGAATAGATAGCCTCTAATATCATTTCATCCTCACTTTCTGAAGATGATATCTTCTTCGACTGTTTTCTTACTGGGAATTTGAATGCTAATCTGTAAAGGCCAATCGAGCTGCCGTAGTAACAGGGTTGATCATCCTGGGTCAGGTTATTTCTGTGTTTTAGATCTTACAGTTGAAGATTGCTTGTATCTTTATTCCTATAGCAAGGAGTAAAGATTAGGAAATGCATCACATCTGTCCCCTGACTTACAAATACCTGAATTATGAATGTCTTCTATATAGGAATGTCCTGTTCTGAGCCCTGATGCATGGGTAGATTTTTCTTTTCTTTGCAAGGCTATGGCAGATGCAGGGTGGGTGATCCCTTCTGGTCATGTGCCAAGTGCTTGGAGCAGCTGCACAGTGGTCTCCCTTCCTCAGTCTCTTCTCATTGGCAGGGTGGCATCTTCCCCAGCTGTCCTGAAAATGAGAATGTCAGATTGCAGCATCTTGTGTTACCATACGTGGATACATTTGCCCATAGGATCAGTGAATTAACAATCCTGCTGGCCCACAAAAATCCTTTTAGTCTGAAACACAGAAGAATTATTACTCTTGCATTTTTGCCCACACTGTGATTACATAGCCATGTGGAGGTTGGCTTAACAAGATAACTGGTTTGTCTGTATGACTTGACTTAGAAACTTCAAATAACCAACCAATAATGTTCTTTCAAAACATAACCTTTATGTGAGTTGAAAGCACTCTGCCATATGTGCTGGCACCAACTCTTTTATCAGAGCTAATCATTTCCTTTGCATACATGACAGCCTGATTTTATTATAGGGGTGGACTTCCAAACAAAACTTTTTCAATTTCATTTGACTTTCTTTTAATGAACGTGCCCATCTCTCACTAAAATTTCGTGGTATTGCCTGTAATCAAAGCAACAAGATCTGTCTTAGCTACAAACAGATGATAAATTACAATAAAAGATTAAATCGGGTCCTGATGTATGAACATATAACCTTGTCTTTGTTTGCGTAGAATCTTAGGAGCTGATGTCAAGTTCAGCTCAGGCTGATCTATCCCTGAAGAACAGAAGTTGAGAAGATGATAACCAAACTCTATGGTGGCAGACGTCCCTTTCAGGGGCCAGCTCTAACTCTCTGGGCTCTAACAGGTGCACCAGCCTGGACATAGGAAGGCAGGTGTTTCTGTTTTACCCATGAGAATATGAGGTGCAGAGGAGGTTTGAGGACTGGCCAGAGGTTGTATAGATACACGTGGACAGACAAAATCTTCTGACTCTAAGGCCTTGTTTTTCTCCTACATTGCACTTTTGTTTTAGAATGCCTGATCTGGGATAAACCTGGCTTTTGAAGTCTTATTGTGGACATTTCTGGGAAATTAACTTTATCTCTCCAATCTCATTTTTTTTTCATTTTCCAAGTATACAAAAGCAACAATATATACTGTCCTTCCTCCTCTGTCGTGAAGGAGAGTGGGCTAAATGCTACACAAGAAACGCTGAACACACTGAGAAGTGCCCTCAACGGAGAAGGCAGGGTGCAGGCTGGCTGGCCTTGAGCAAATGCTTCCATATCATGGCTGATGGTTGCTTTTTTTTTTTTTTTTAAACAAATTTATTTATGCAGAACAAGGGAACTGGAAAATTTATTCGGAACAATCTCAGCATCAGTGAGGGCATGGGTCGCTTTCAGGAAGGGCTGAGCATTAGCTCCTGTCACCTACTGTGGCCAGTTGGAGTTTGTTTTCCATCATGCTAACAGAACACATGGACACTTCGCCAGGGACCCGCTGCGGCAGGTGGCCAGAGCCCCATGCATCCTACATGCTGCTGACACCCACGGTTTGCACGCCTTTGCTCAAACACAGACTGAATGATAAAGTACTTATCAGGTAGAGCAGTCTGGTATTTTTCTCCCTCATCTTGGTAATCAAGCATGATTGAAAAAGCACTAGGTAGCAGGTGGCCCACACAGCGTCACCAGCTGCACACGCTGGGCATGTGGTTCCAAGAGTAAACATCAATAACCATTGGCTGAAAATTGGTTAAAAGTCCTTATCTGTCCCTTTAAGTTGTGATCATCTTAATTTTATTTGTGTGTAATGTGGGTTCTGCAGATAGGTTGATAAGTGAGCCAAGAAGATGAGGAACACGTAGATATGTTTGTATGCACATATACACATAAATATATACACACAGGAGTAGCTGTATATAGACACGACATATTCATATATGTATACATATCCCTACACACATGCATACATGTGTACATGGCACACACACATAAGCACACATGTACATATGCATATGTAAGAAATGTAGACATACACAAGCAACACACACACATTTGTACAGATCTATACACATGTATATATATGTGTCTGTGTACATGCACACACTCATTTCCTTCCCCACAGAAACAAGGAACTATTTTGGTTCTTCTCTCCACTAAAGCATCAATTTCATCTTAGCAAACCTAAAATGTACGGCTTCCACCTTTAAACTCCATCCTGCTCCTCCTCTCTTCTTTGCAGCCGGCATCTTGTGAGTTCCACCATGTGCCCAGGCCCTGTGGAACCATGTGGAAGGCTCCGTCCCTTACCACCAATGCGGGACTCTGGCAACTGCACTCACCTGTAGAGTTCAGCAGACAGGTGTGTTGGCAGACAAGCCGAAGAAGAGTGAGGCCCATAGCCCACCTGGGAGTGACTCTGGATCAAGGGATGAGTGAGTCGTTTAAGGATCGTGTAGTATTAGTGGGGGCAGAAGAGTCCCAGAGGAAGAGGTGGGTGTGTGTAGCCCAAGCATGAGTCAGAGGCTGTTTGGGGAATGGCTGTTTGGGGAATTTCAGGTGACTTTGGCCAAGATCAAAGGAGGTGGTAAGGCCTGGATCGGGGGAAGAAGGGAGTGGGGCTGGTGGGGAAGGAACAGAAGAGGTGATGGGGGTCGGGTAGGGGAGAACACTGGACATCAGGTAAGGAGCATAGGTCTGATGTTTGAGGGGGCAATGGCCCCTTGCCTGAAGGAGGTTGGGTGGCTTAGAGAAAAATCAAGCTCTGCAGATGGGCATGCTCCTTGCCTTTCTGGTCTTTTCTTTGGGCCGGGTTTGCACATGCGCTGGCATTCTGGGAAATTGTACACGTGTCAGTCCTGTGCAGATGTTTGGTTCATTCAGCTGGTTGATTCAAAAGCTGTAAAAATCATGAGGTCAGGTTACGTAATTTCAGAATGTGTGTGGCAGATGTGGGCTCTGTGATCTGAGCAGAAACACAGGGAGAGAGAGATATGTGTCCTTAACATCCTGAGATGACACTGTGTCTCCAGGAGTGATGGTAATTCCTCATGTGAGTGCACAGCTGTACTGATCTGGGGGTGCCCTTATCCCCACGTATGGGGCATGATTTGGGGAAGCATCCTGTGAGGTCTTCTGCAGGGATTACTAGCCCCAGCAAGCCCAGGAGGGAGCCAAGGTCTGGTGAGGCGAGGCCCCCCAAGCTCCTGCCTCCCAGGTAACGGCTGCAGCTGAGCCATTTGTCAGCCCAAGTGCCTCCTAAGGATCTTCTCACCTTTTGTAGCTTCATTTTAAGGACAATTACTCTGTAGGTGAACTTAGGGAAAATATTCCCTCTGAAAGCTGGAACAGCCTTGAGGCAAGCAAGAATCTGTCGGTGGAGGCAATGAGAAACCAAATGTTCCTCAGAAGATTTTTCTAGTCAATCAAATTCTCCTTGGGCTGAGGTCTCATATCTGGGTCCTCAAGGCATTTAAGAATGACATTGTACTGGTTTAATTTTTTTTCTTTTAGCTGCATAGTGAGGGTTCCCAATGGCAGAGGGAAATAGATAGGTTTGGCTTCCTAATTACATTAGGGAGTATTATGTGTGGCCCTGGGCTCTAATTCCTTACATTTGCTGCCACAGAACAAATAGCAAATTGCTTTTCCCATTTTTGAATCTTTTAGCTCCCCTGTTTCTTTTTTTACCTCCTCTGGCACAAAGAGAAACCTCCTTAAGTTACTTGCTAAGACAAAATCACGGAAGACTATAAACCAAATGTAAACAGTGACTACATCTCAGTGGTGGGCTTACGAGAATATTTGTTGCATATCTCTATTAGCTTATACTTGTCTTTGTTTTTTGGTAATGAGAATATGTATTTTGTATAAATGAAAGAATAATATGGCTTGATCCTATTTGGAAAAATACAAAGTTGTATACTTTCTAGTCTACCCCTGCCAAAAGATCACGTGTGTGTTTTCATACTGTCTGTACTTTTCTAAGAATTCATCTATTAGTAAGACTCAAGTGGGAACTTTGAGAGTGTCATCTGGTGTATGATAAAATGTACAGGAGAAGGAAGCCTCTGGAAATGACGTTGCCATTGCTGTAACCAAGGCTGGGCAAGTCGTTGGAAGCTAGTGGGTCCCTGAAAAAAATGAGTCATTGAGTGTCACTTGGGGAGCACCTGGGATCCAATTTTAATATATTTTCTCAATCTGGGAAGATTTTTTGAGCACTAGAGGTGACAAGTGTGGAATGCCACCATGTCTTTGTGGCATATGATCAAAATATTAATGATACAGAGTGATCATTTTTGATGTTCCTCAGAGTCACATGGGAACAGGAACAACTCCTTTCTGTGACACTAGTCAAAGGAGGACTTGCTGGGATTCCCAGAAGAATTTGAAAGTCCCTGTGGTTGGAGAGGGAAGAGCCTGTGATCAGACCAGTGATGGCTGAAGGCAATTTTTCCAGTTAGGATGAAGAACACCATTACGAGTCTAAGCATTTATGCATTGAATAACACCCTGGCCTTTTTGACCGATCAACAAGACACTTTAAGTGTTATATTTAGTGGTATGTAATATTATATGTAATTTTTATTAACAGTTAATGACTTCACAGATCAGCAGAATTAATGTTAAAATGGTCCTATTACCAAAAGCAATCTATAGATTCAGTGCAATCCCCATCAAAATACCAAAGACATTCTCCACAGAACTATAAAAAACAACCTTAAAATTCATATGGAAGCAAAAAAGACCCAAATAACCAAAATAATCCTGAGTAAACAGAGCAAAGCTGGAGACTAGGGATGCAGCTCAGGGACAGAATGCTTGCCTAACGTGTTCTATCCTCAGAGCTGAAGAAAATAAAATAAAAAGAACAATACTGGAGGTATCATAATACCAATTTCAAAATATGCTAGAGTTATAGTAGCAAAAATAGCATGGTACTGGCATATAAACAAATAGACTAATGGGATAGAACAGAGGACACAGAGGAAAACTAATGCAGCTACAGCCACTGACTCTTAACAAAGTGCCAAAAACACGTGTTGGAGAAAAGACAGCCTCTCCAACAAATGGTTCTAGGAAAACTGGAAATCCATATGTAGAAGATGGAAACTAGATCCCTCTCTCTCACCCTGCACAAGAAGCAGCTCAAAATGGATCAAAGACCTAAATGTAAGACCTGAAATTTGGAAACAGTTGAAAGAAACCACAGGGGGAACTCTTCAAGACCTAGGCACAAGTGAGGACTTCCTGAATAGGACTCCACTCGCTGTGGAAATAATGGTAAGAATTGACAAGTGGGATCACATCAAATTAAAAATATGTTGTTGTTGGTTTTTTTTGGCAAAGAAAACAACAGAGTGAAGAGGCAGCTTACAGAATAGAAGAAAATCTTTGCCAGGTCCTTTTCTGACAGAGGATTAACATCCTGAATATATAAAGAATATAAGATTCTTAACACCAGAAAACAAATAACCCAGTTGATAAATGTGCAAATGACTGGAACAGATAACCATAATTATATGAAAAATGCTCAACATCTCTAACCATCAGGGAAATGCAAATCAAAATTACATCTCACCCCAGTTAAAAAGGCAACCATTGTTTCTATTGGGAATAGGGTTAGAGTTTATTTTGGATGTCAAACCTCATTGTAAAGGAAGGAATGAACATGCTGTTGAATACTCTGCAACAATTAAAACCACAGAAAATATGCAGGACCACAAAAAATAACATATGAAATATGAAACTAGACTAAAAGATAATACATCAAATCAATGATTATTGTTTTACTGGATACATGGGAGCATGTGCCACACTTTGGTCTTACACTAATTCCCAAGCATTGTATATTTTTCTTTTTCATATTTTTTGGTGCATGATAATTGTACTTAATGGTGAAATTTGTTGTTACAGATTCAAACATACATGCAATATTACAATATAATTTGGGCAATGTCATTCCCCAGTGTTTCCCTTTTCCTTCCTCTCCTTTCTCCCCTGGTCCTTTACTCTATGATCTCCCTTGGATTTCAAGCATTCTATAATTTTTTAAAATAAATATTTCTAAAAAGTGAGATACCAAAGAATTATTAAGTGCTCAGGGAAGAGATGGAGGAATAAGCCAGTTGTGCCAAACACAGAAAGGAAATCAAACAATGAAAACAGAGGAGTCGTAGGGGCAAAAGACCAGGCCCTCTGGTGATTCGTGGTGCAGGAGGTGGAGGGTCCCACCAGGATGAGGCAGGAACTCAGAAAGAATGCTGAGGGGTCGTGTTGGAGGCCATGGGACAGCAGGAGAGGGAGGAAAGAGGAAACCAAACACTCAGGAAGCCAGGGAGCCAGATGCTAAGTGTGATTTGGTGATTTTTTGTTTGCTTGTTCTTATTTTTGTTTGTATTTTTGGAAGAGAGATTATTCTCAAGTCTTCCCAAAACATTAGGCAAATCTGTATAACACAAACTGGGCTGTTTTGAATACACACTTTAAATTTTCCTAGGATAACACCCTATATCTTGTAGGAAAGAGAAGCTGGGCCTCGTGGTAGAATGAACGTGAGAACAGTCCTTTCTCTCCCTAACTAGCTGTGGCAAGGATGGGTCCATCTGACAAGTCTGAGTCTCTATCTTCTCATTTTTAAAATGTGTGGTTTGGATCGGAAGGTTTCTAATGATCACTTAAGCGATAATATTTTATATTCATCTCTGAAACCTCCGGGTCCATTTTAAAAGTCTTAGTTTCACTCTCTCATCAGAATGAGCAGACCAAAACATATGGGGAAGAAAAGAGGCTAGGGATTTTATTGCATACCCAAATGTCTCATTCCTCAACAGGCTAAATTATCAGCTCACTTGCCTGGAAGCATGTTTATATGAGCAACTCAAACACTGGGGAGAAATTGGTAATGCCAGAGAGGTTAGGACAATATGTTCTTCTTCTTACTAATATCAGAAGGCGGGTAGATGTATACCATCCACCCAGGCAAAGGACTGGACATTACCATTGAGAGAAAAATTAAGGAGAGGAAGGGAATACACACTGCAGAATGTACATTTTTTACTTTGCAGATGGAACTGGCCAAGGTCTTTTCCGAGGTGAACCCAACTGTGGGCGTGAAATTGTCCAACAGTAAAACACAGGTGTTTGTCACTATGTGCTTAGGAGGACTATCTGGGCTATCTGGGCAGTGAGAGGATCGTATGGGATATTTGGCAGAAAGTGATGGCAGATTGGAGAGAGGTCAGAGAAGGGAAGAGGGAGAAATCAGTGGGAAGAAGAGAAGGCATTTGCCAAACGCATCTCTCAAATGGACCCAAGTCTCAGGCAATATAAAGGGAAGGATTTGTATGGACGCAATGGAAACAGAAAGAATCTTCTTAAGTTCTGTGTAGTTAAGAAGAGAAGTAACTAGAGTTTGAGAAACATGGCTGCTGAATTTTGAGTAATTACCACGAGAGATAGAATTTACTGCAGTTTCTATTAAATTTATGATAGAAGGACTAAATTCGTTGGGACAAAGAAATCAGTGGTACTGAACAATGGAAATGAAAAACCAAACTGGAGAAATATCCCATAGCCACATCTTTATAAAAATTCCTCAATCTCTTATTGAAAAGATATTGGTCGATAACAGCCCTACTCTGTAACATTTGATTGTAACACTGCATTCATGGTTGATATATCTACATAATAACTGCACAGCACACTGCATATCCTTCATCCTACAGTAGCGAAACCAGACATTTCTATTAACATTGTAAAATCTTAAGCTTATTATCTTCAAATGTAGCAAGAGATATATCTATACTTGGTATAGCTTATAAGTTACCTTTGTCCTTTCTTTTGGCGAGCTTGCATTCTTCTTTCCAAGATCAATCCAGTTTCCTTGCCAAGACCAAATACAGAATGGAGGAGCATAATCCCCAAGAATGAATTGGAAAGGTGATGAGATTGTGCAATGACAACAAGCTCCTGCATAAAGTTGACTTCTTGGTTGTTGCTTAAATTCCACCACATCTTTAGTCCCATCTTGACAGTTCAAAAAAACATCTCAAACTGACTAATGCAAGTTATATCTCTGGGTGTATCAAAGTGTGCTAAGCTCATCTCTCAAAAGGAAGATATCTCAAAGTCTTGTTAATTACTCCATCCATCTCCAAGCATCGATTGTTGGAGTGATGTCCACTCCTCTTTTTCCATTGCAACCTCTCATCAGTAGTTTTCTACCTATGGTCTAATATGAAATAAATGGCCAGGCATGGTGCACACGCCTGAAATCCCAGTGACTCGGGCGGCTGAATCAGGAGGACCACGAGTTCAAAGCCAGCCTCAGCAACTTAGCAAGGCCTTAAGCAACTTAACTGAGACCTTGTCTTAAAATGAAAACTAAAAAAGACTAGGGATGTGGCTCAGTGGTTAAGCGCCCCTGGTTTCAGTCCCAGGAACACATATATACATAAATGTCACCAATATTCACTATGTCAGAGTGCAGGAAGGGGGAAGAAAGAGAGGGCAAATCAAATCACTTAATATATGCATAGCAAAGAAGGGAAAATGAGTAATAGCTGCAATAATTATTTCTGTAACTTGTCAGTAGGTGCTAACTGAGTATTTATGACTTCCTTCTCCCGCCCCTGCTTTTATTTCCCTTTGATGGGTTCCTTGCCAGGCACCAATTTCTAAGTGGATCTATCTGCTTAGGGTGCAGGAGTCACCCAGTGGACGAGGGGCTCTGCCCAGGCTCTATCCACATAGCCTTCTTCCACATCTGTGGAGCAGCACCCCATTATCCCTTCATAGTCAGGGTCAGGTGCACCAGCCTGAACATAAACTTTTTGCTTATTTGTCCAATGTTATGAGGAGCCTGAACCAACCCTGTCACAAGGCAGTGCCACTCCCTGGGAACCAATCTGCATCCTCTGATTTGTCACACCTGGGACATTAACCCCCTCCACCCCCGCTGCCCCTACTAGTAAATCTCATCATTTCAGGTGCAGAAAAGAAAATTTTCATGAATAAATCATTGGACATAATCATGAGAGATATCACCTTCATGGTGGGTTGTACTTGGAATAGAGGCTATGATACCAGGCTACGGGACCCGTCAAGATGCTGGCACCTAAGTGAGAAGACCAGGAAAAGCATTGCCCTTACTGAATGGGTTTTAAAAAAAAATTTTTTTTAGATGTTGATGGACCTTTATTTTATTCATTTATTTATATGTGGTGCTGAGAATCGAACCCAGTGCCTCACACATGCTAGGCAAGTGCTCTACCACTGAGCCACAACTCCAGCCCCCTGAATGGGTTTTAATCAGGATTGGTATATCCTAATGTGCAGCTCATCAAATTTACAGTTGGAATGCCTCCAGGAAAAAAGCTGGATAGATTCTTAGGATATCAGGCTTCAGGAGTAAGTTCTCTCTCTATTACATGGTTAAAATGATCTTTTCTTTAGGGGAAAAAGTACCCAAAACTTTTTGGGTAAAACCAATTTGTATTTCAGCAGTACTATAAATCCCATTCTTTCCCGTGGTTTGTCTGTGATGCTTCCCTATCCTTCTGAGTCAGATTAGGTCAGATTAAGAGAAAACAACATGTGATTTAAAATACCTCGTCTCTTTTTTCAACCACCTCTTCAGTAAACATTTACAGAATTGTGTCTCTACATGTGTCCCGCAGAAGAAAGGTTCCACCAGAGGTAGCCATGTTCTAATCAGGGAGCCTGTGAAAATATTACCTGACATGGCAAAAAGAACTTTGCAGATAGGTTAGATGAAGGATCTTGGGATGAGAGATTATCCTGGGTTATCCAAATGGGCCCAGTGGAACCACAAAGATCCTTATAAGAAAGAAAGAGGCCAGAAGGCGAAGGTGAGGGTCTCACCGGGGGTGACGGTAAAAGCAAAAATCAGAGAGAAAGAGAGGTGGATGAGAGGTCAGAGAGAGGGAGGGAGGGAAAGTAAATATCTACAAGTTGTGTCTCAGGGGTGGGGGGTAGAGAAAGGGAGAGAGAACTGAACTGAACATGTTGAATTGTGTGGCGGTCTTTCCAGGTGGAGAAGAAGCCATGAGCCAAGGCGTGCAGAATGGCGGTGAGCTCTAGAAGCTGGGCAAGTCAAGGGAATAGATCCTCCCTTGGAGCTTCTAGAAGGAATACAGCGCTGCCAACACCTCAGTGTCAGCCAAGTGAAACCCATGTTAGGCATCTAACCTCCAGAACTGTAGGGTAACAGATCTGCATTATTTTAAGCCACTAACAGATAGATTCTGATAACAAGCAGTGATAGGAAACATGCACCTGTGACCACATCATTTTCATCTATAAACTCAGACCCGTCTTCTGTGCTCCAGAATACTATATCCAGTTCACTTCTTGAAAGCTGTCACTCAACTGTCTCAAACACATCTCACGCTCAAAAACTTGTGACTTCTCCCTCAGGTGTGGTCCTCCAGCAGCATCCAATTATCTGTGATTGGCACCATCAGCTTCTCAATTATTTAAGTCAGCAAACTGAAGGTGACCTTTCCTGCCTCTCTTGCTCATCACCCCTACCCAAGTCATCACCAAGCTGGATTGACTGTATCCCTAAATTTCTTGGTTTCAATAGTATCCTCATCCCTACCTTCACACCTCAATCCAATGATGGATACATTTCTCTTGTGCCATTCTGAACTGGTTTTCTCTTAGCTACGTCTTATATATTCTCTGCAGTTCATTCAAAAGATTTCCATCTTTTATGGAAATTTGATCACTACACCATTCATCAAACAAACCCATGATTTCCTATTGGTCTTCAAGGCAAAAATCTGTAAGCCAATGAAATTTCAGTCACTATGGCCCTCTTTCTCAGCTGTGTGACTTGGCCCTGGCCCATCTTTCCAGTGTCATCTTTAGTCACTGTCCCTTCAGCTCTCTCTTCTGTAGTCTCCTTAGACTTCTGTGACTGTCCCCTTGACAGGTCATGCATCTTCTCTCCCCAGGACCATTGCACATGCTGTTTTGTTCTGATTTGGTTTTCCTCTCTCCCCAGAACAAGGAGTAAATGGATTCTCAATCCAGGAGTGCTCTCAGGAGATAGAACTGGACCGAAAGAATAAGCCAAAGGCTCAGAGATTCAGGGCATAGTTCAAGAGAACCTGGTGAACTTTTCTTAGATGAGAGCAGTTAGAGAAGCAGGAATTTAAATCCAAGGAAGAAGAGAAAATTACTTTGGTAAAGACCAGCCCAGACACAGAGGGGAACCTGGGTTAGTAGAATGGAATGGGAAGACCTCCTGTCGTGCCACTGAGAATATGTGTCTGCTCTAGCCTCACAGTGCTTTTCTGAGCACACTTATATGCCAAATAGAAAAAACAGAACCTTTGCAGGGGGTGTGAGGGGATGAGAAGAAGTGATAAGACAGGGACAGAAAGCAGCAGAAAGTTGTGGTAGGTAAACCACAAGGGACGTCTCCTTGACCTTGTCAAATAAAGGAGGAAAGTTCGCTGGATCTAACAGCAAAGAGTCAGTAATAATGGCAGATGAATAAATAAGTGGCTAGTGGGAGGGGACAATAAGCACTCAACGCAGAAGAAGGGAAGGGTAGAGGGGTTAAGAGGCCTGTGAAGGGAGGCACTTTGAGATGAGGGTGACTCTGGTACCGGCTAAGTTTGGGCGCTACTCCTTGTTCTTATCTGTCGCACAAGTGATTAATTCTTCACTTTTTCATTTTTATGAAAGCAGTGCATGTGCTAAATTTCCAAAAATCAAACAGAACAAGGACTGGTAAGAATAAATGTCATTCCCTGCCTCAGTTGTCTATCTTCAAGACCCACTTCCCAGAAATACATTAAACTTTTTTAAACTTGCATTCATTCATTCATTCATTCATTCTTTATGTGGTGCTGAGGATTGAACCCAGTTCCTCACACGTGCAAGCTGAGCTACAACCCCAACTCTGCATTAAACTTTTAAGTGACTTGGATATCTACCATTGTATTTCTGCATAATGTTTATATTAGACGTTCTGTTTACTCGCTTCCATGAAGGATGAGGTTGAAGCACTTTGGGAGGATTCCTTTGGTCCCACACCCATATTTTTCCCTCTATTTCTGCAAAATGGTTGCATCGCAATTTTTTACTTAAATAAATATTTCGTGTTCACTAATAATTATTATCCATGTTGAGCCATAGAGTGCACTATCATTGCTTTCTCTTTCTTGTACAGCTTATTTGTTTTTTCATTAAATTTCTCTGTGCTGATCATTAATTATTCCACAAACTCTCCAACAAAATTGAATATTCCTCTCAGTAGCCACGAACACAGAAATAAATCAGTTCCATTTCACAATTAGTATTGTGGAAGCCATTCTTACAGCCACGCTTTACCCTCTTGCTGCAGCCCACTCTGGTTTTTTCCCTTATGCAGCACAAGTTGAACTTAAGGGTGCGGTTTGCTCTCTTGCCAGTGTGCTTCCACAGGCCTAGGTGACGATTATATTCTCTGAGGCCCCCAAAGCTCAGTCCTCTGAAGAGTTCAGGCCTCCGGTGGTGCATCTGCTCCAGCAACCTGTTCTTGCTTCTGTGCTTTCTTTTACCATTTTCTAGGGAAATCCAGGTATTTCCGCTTTACTCAGGACAGACCATGCATATTTGGCAGTGAGTCTGGCCCGGGGCAGAACATTTAATCCTATATTCTAAGAAACAGCACACAAGTCTATATGTTCTTACTTATTTTTTTATATTCTGGTATCCTTGATCGAATTACCCTCAAAGATCTAATCTCAGGAGCTGGCTCCTTCCCAATGTATGCCTGCTAATTCTTTTTGGCTTCTTTGGTGAGTAATCTTTCTTCTCTCATCAGGCCTAGCATGTCCCCAGTGAGATTATGCTGGGATTTAACTTGAGTTATCTGCCTGGCAGATAGGAAGGAGTGAGGCACTTGCCCTGCTAAAGAAAAGGCTCCATGCATCTTCCAGCATGGCAGAAGAAATGCTTTCCCTAGGATTGGGAAAGCTGACTTAGAATGCTTCAGTATTCAGGGGTGTACACAGAGCCAAAATCCTTGGGGGTAATCCATCCAGATATCCTCATTCTAGGTGTCAGAGTTCTGGATTTTCCTAATCAGGATGCTGACCTCAGCATAAGAAACCTTCCTTGGCTCTATACTGAGACACTCCTGGAAGTCTGCTCTTTGGCTATGTCCATCCTTTGTTTGCAGCAAGAGAATGGCCTCTGGCTCTCACACTCAGCCTTTGATTGTGTGTTCACTGCTCTAGTTTCTCAACATCCCTCTGCGGGTGTCCATACAAATGAGTAATCACTACTGACATGAGCATTATTCTTCTCTCAGTTTTTAATGCCTGATTACCTGGAATCACAGTACTAGCAAAGGATATTCACTTTCCCTGGAACATTCAGCTGCCACCACTGAAATCTTCAGCAATGGGGTCACCACCTCATGCTAGCAACTACCCATGCTCCATGCTCCATCCTGAAGACTCAGAATGGAGTCCCCTTTGTCAGCTAGGTGGTAAATGAGCTAATCACCAAATCTCAACTTAGCATTTATTTTCTCAGATCGCTTTATATACCACTGTGTCAACTCAGATCCTCTGAGAGGGAGACCTCAATTCAGGACTGGATGTGTAGGAGGTTCACTGTAGAGATGCCTATGAAAAAGAATGGAAGAGGAACAAAAGTAGACAGGGACAACCTTCAGATTGTGGGCAAGTCTGGCACCCGTGACAGGAGAGGGGAAGGAAGGAATTGGGTAGAGCAGCCCAACATTGCAGAGAAGTTTTGGGAATGTCATAACCAGGTTATCAGGAAGATCCTGAGCAAAGGTTGCCTATTGGAAGAGCCCATGTTGGGTTTTGCCCTCTAAGATGTTCAGTCATGTAGCCAGAGGACATGTGGCCTCAGCAAGACTATGCTGCCTGCAGGAGATTCTCTTGACGGAAACCCAAGGCATACTTTCATGGCTGCTACACGTAGTTATTTCTCAAGAGAAGAGTCTTGGGGCTGGAGGTGGAGCTCAGTGGTAGAGCACTTGCCTAGCATGCACAAAGACGTGGATTCAACTCTGAACTCTGAAAAATAAAAATAAAATGAAATCAAGACAGATCCTACAATCTCCTTCCTAGGACCCAGGTCTGGCTCAGCCATCTGTGAGCTAGACCTGGGTCCTAGGAGAAGGGACTGAGGGTGCCAGGGCCAGTGTGAGCACTTTCTGGGATGCCTTGATTCCAGAGCCGTGACGGACTGCCTCTCCACTGGACTCAATGTTTGAATCCAGAAGATTGCCAGCTTCACTTCTAGGAAAAAGAAACCTTCTGATCCTGAGTTAAGGGAGGTCATTCATTGGCTATAAAGTGCGAAGATGAGATCTAAGAGTTTGCCTTTTCTACAGCCAATCCTGCTTTCAACTGTCCATAGCCTCCCTTCTCGGGCACCTCATGTGGCCAGGCCCTCAGTCTGTACTGGAGTCTACAGCACTAACTGATTTTCTTCTTGTTAGCATTTTCCTCTGCATATACACAGTTTTGGGCCATTGTCTCTGCTAAATCAAAGGCCATTTATGGCTCTTCCTTCTGTCTTCCTAACATGGTTGATATTTCTCACCTGCCATAGATGACTTCCCTGTTTTTCTTTGTCCTAGTGAGTCTGTGCCAGTTTTGATTTCTTTATCCTTATGAATTTGAGAGACAGAGTGAAGATAAAGCATGTACACAAACTTAGTCAAGAAAAGGGCCAGCTCCTTGACATGACCAGAAAAAACGGTGAGAAGTGGGTAGAGACATGGACAAGCAGGCGCTGTGGAGTGGCGTTCCCTCCTGAAAGCCCTCCCCCATTTTTCCTTTTGTAACCATCTTCTCACACCCCCTGACACCCACCATGTCATTAAAGAAGCAGATATCATTAATGATGACATTTTCCACTCTATCTAAAAGAAACCTGTCTTTGTATTTTCCTTAGAAGAGAGAAAAGCAACTTTTAAAAATGTAATTTATTATAGGTACTGTGTACTAGGTGCCAAACGAGTAGTATTTGCCTGTTGCCTTTAAAGAACTTAGAAACTAGTCAGATAGATTATAGATAGATTATTTTAATATAATGTGGTAAATTTTATGGCACAGAAATAAAGTGAATTCCATGGAAATGCTGAAGAGGGCAACCTAGGAATCAGGCAAGATTCCTGGAAGAATTGAGCTCTCAAGAAAGTGCTGCAAGATGATTTCCAGTAGCCAGGCAAAGAGGGGAGGGGCAGATATTCCAGAAAGAGATGGTAGAATAACCAGCCTATGGAGGTAAGAAATGTCCTGCTGCCCAAGGGGACCAAGGAGACGGAATAGGGCAAAGACAGGACCATCGAATCCTCTCGTAGCACTTAGAGGAACTGAAGAAGAGGAGTGACATGTCTGATTTGGATAACAGCAACCTGTCTCAGGCTATAAGGAGTAAAGAGAGGGCAGGGGACACTGTCAAGGGACAATGAGGGCCTGCACGAAGTTGGCAATAGCAGGAGTTGTGTAGAATCAAGAGCAGCCGCTGAAGCCAAAAGACGGCTGGAATCACTCCTCTGCTACTGATCAGTAGGTAAGTCATTCCATCTCCTTCCTGCTCAGTGGGAACCACAATCCCTGCCTTTGTTAGTTCGTGTATTAGAGAGGAAAGTCACCTCATCTTCACATGCCTAACAGGTCCAGGCACTTAACTGTAGTTTTGTTCCATTTCCCTTTTCCATAAATCTAAGTAATTCTGAGTTTCCCAGTATCTTACCTTTAATTGAGGATTGTCTTAGGGAAATCAGAACGGTGATTCAACAGTGGATCTTCTTGTTTTAGATTCATATTTGCTACCATCCACACACCCACCATTCCTTTATTTTTATAAAAGCTTGTATAGCTTTTATATTGTAGAATTGCACACACGCATGTGCCCATGCGCGCGCACACACACACACACACACGTGCGCACGCAACACATGTCATTACTTCTTCACTTTTAACCACATTCACCCATTTCCTAAAGCTCTCTTTCCTCACCCAGGTTCCCAAGGAGTTTGGATGATAGCAAAAAACTTAAGACAAATTAAGGATTTCATGAAACTCATCTATTCATTGACCTTAATTTTTTTTAAGAATCCATTCTATGGTAAGCATCCTTTGAGTATCAGAAAAGAAAACCCCTGCCCTTGTGGAGCTTTGCAAGAGATGGAGGAGAAGGACTGCTCCTGGGCACACCCTGACCTTCGCAGTCCTTTGGACCTTTGTGTCCTAGGGCCCTTCACTGATTGTGATGTGCTACTCAAGGGGTGTGAGAGGTTTCCTTTCATTTTGTCAAAGGAATAGTGTGGTCATTTAATTTTTCATTCTTACAGTTGTACTCTAGGACCAAGTGACAACCATATCACATTAACCATGCTGTCTAAATATACACAAGTCTTTCCTGATGGCTAAAGAGTATGAGCTCCTGAGCCAAGTCCAATGGAAAATTTGGTTATTTTTTTTCTAGGATTAGATGCAGATCCAAGAATCCATCTTCCTAGAGTGGGACAAGTTTTGTCACAAATAACCTGGATTTATGGGTGCACTTCTGCAGCAGAAATCATTTCACCTTTTGAAGTGACCTTTACAGAATCATAAAATCAATCAATTTTATTTGACATCCAAATCAGAGCTCTTCCCTGAATAGATTGCTAGAATTTTACCTCTTTGAGAGGAGATGGGGATGGGCCTGGGGCTAGGTGGGAGAGGGCCGTGGAACAAGAGCAGGACTACTTAGAGTTTGCACTCTTGAGCAGCATCAGTACTCTGTACCTCTGGTCACCCCCATTTCCCACCCACCCTACTGTCCATGATGCTGGTGGGTACCCCCAAAAGAAATGTTTTGCTCCCAAACATTGTATCAATGCAAATGAAATGGCAAATGAAGAATGAATTGCAAACATATTGGTTCTTTAAATCTGGTTTGGTTTTGTGTCCACAGGAATTTGCATAGATGGGATAGAAAGATGCATTCTGTAGGGAGAAGGGATATATTTGGTTTGGTAAGTTTCAAAATAAAAATGAGTCCTATGATGAAGGTACCAAGAAAAGTGTTTGAAATATGTGTGTGCTTGTGTGCATGATTCTGTGTGTGTGTGTGTGCGTGTGTGTGTAGGATACTATATGTACACATGAATGTAGGTAGTTTCAAAGAAAAATTTTCTAGCTCTGATGGTTTGGCAAAAACTGTCTTCAAAGGTATTGGATAAGCTGAGAAGCCAATGAAACAGTGATTGTCGGCCAAGCCTTTGGCACTGGGCTTGTCTGAATTCAAATTTCAGTTCCATGACTTACAAGCCATGTGACCTTGGAAAATATCCTTTTCACTCCATCCCTCAGTTTCCTCAACTGTACTAATAGCACCTACTTTATTTATAAGTAGTAAGCTAGATACTATATAAACACTAACAGTGTCGGGCTCATAGTGACCGCTCTATATCAATTATTATTATAATTAAGTGGGCATGCTTGAACTCTGGAGAAAATCCTAGGAGTGGAGGGACAGTCCATGTAAACCTTGGAATCTACCAATCCTACATTTGGATTATAGCACTTCCACTGTGTAATCCTGGGCAAATTACTTGATCTGGGGGATAATTATGTCCCATTACTATTATCAGGTGTATTAAATGAAATAGCACATGAGAAGCACCCAGCATAATGACCACTGCATAGTTGGTATTCGAAAAATGGGAGTGATAATTATCAGTATCATTTACATATTCACTTATGCTTTAAAAATCATAACAAACCTACATATAACTCTTAGTTTTCTCCAGCACATAGGATGTAGTATGAACTCGGGTAAGTAAGAAAATTGGCATCCTAGCCATGGAAAAGTATCCCAAATGAAAAGTGTCAGGATTATCATAAGATGTGCAGTGTCAGGGTGACCAGAACAACCACTTAAAATTAAGAGAACTTTAGTCTCAACTTTGCAATGCATTAAGGTAATGGTTGTTAGGTTGTAGTTACAATGTAGTAAAGAATAACCAGATACTTTATTATTACCAATTGGATTTCTTTTGCAGAATGCATTAAATTGAAGCCAGCTCATTGAGATTAAAGTCATGAAATTGAATGCGCCATTGTGAGTTTCTTGCTCTTATTGTCTGAATGACCCCCACCCCCACACCATTTCCTATTGAAATTTAATCCTGGGTGTGCTGGCATTTAGAGGTGAAGATTTTTGGGAAGTGATTCCATCATGAAGACTCCACCCTTACAAAATGGCAGCAGGGAGCTTGCGTAGTCTACATTTCCTTCCCTATTTTCTACCATGTGAGAATGCCACCTTGAGAAGATGCTGTCAATGGACATTAAACCTGTTGGTGCCTTGAACTTGGACTGCCAGGCTCCATACCTGTAGGAAGTACATTTCTGTTCTTTACGAATTGCCAAGTCTCAAGTATTTTGTTATAGTAGCACAAATAGACTAAGACATGCTAAAGGGCCACATCACACAATTGGGCAGTGTTGCATGGAAAAAAATCTTCCAGAAAACCACACCATCAGCAGCCAGTGAAATAGAAGTGCTCCTTCTAAGCATGCACATTAGGCAGAATTTGGAAAAATTGGCCCCAATTTTTGGGATCCCAATTGGCAGGCAGCCAGAGTAGTATGTCCTTCCTAACTTGACCTTATCATAAATACAATTGTAAATCCTAGAAAGACAAGGATCTTTAAATGCAAAAACCAATTACAGTATCATTTTGAATTCATGATGCCATTTAGGGATATAGAAAATTTGGAAAATACAGTCAAACATTTGGCTTTGGCCAGGTTGATTTTCTCAGAAAACTACAAAAGCAGAAATCTTGTTTTTAATAAATTTCCAAGGTAATTTACCTGTGGTTGAAGACAATGGGGAAGGAGCCCAAACACTGATAGGTAGAAACAAAAACACTGTTTTTTCTAACCCTTCTTTTTCACCATTATATTCCTAGTGTCCCGCAAAATATGGGACACACTTCTGCATTATTTTGTTTTCAATCAGCTGTTGGGGATATGAATGAAAGAAGATGAAATAACCTGAGATAATTAGGCTTCTATTTCATTTGTCAAAATCATGCCTAACAAGAACAATAAGAGCAAGGTATTCCAGCAAATCACCCCAGGTTATGGGGCATCCAGCAAGCTGACCTGGATACATAAATGATAAGAAGTTATTGGTCCCTGAAATGCTCATTCACAGGGATGCTGCAAAGAGAGCAGCTCTGGGCACAGCCTGCATGAACCTGAAAGAAGGCCAGACTCAGAAGCCTAATGGCTGAAGGAGAGTAGATACATACATAATATTTCTAGTCTTTTCTGTTTACATAATATCTGTTTCTTCGTTGTTCTTTATTTCTTGGCAATTCTGGAGAGCCACAGGGGAGATGGAAATTAATTTGGGGATTAATTGGTTTTGATGAGTTTTGAAGCTGGTCATTTTAAACTTCTGGACTACTTTTTTCTATTTGAAACTAAACTACATGCCAACTTAAAATAATTAGAGCTTTCTCTCTTTTTTTCCTACCATAATATCACTAATGTGGAAAGAAATTAGTCAATTTTAAGTATGACAAATATGTAGGCTAAGGGATAAATAATACAGACCCTTTCTGAGACATAGTAGAATGCATTTATTCCTCTGACCTCATTTTCTGTATTCAAAATTGCCTCTACTCAGGGGGCACAGGGAACGCTGAAGAACAGGAAGAGTATTACTATGCTACTAAGACACTGTCTATAAGCCATACAGAAGGATGCCCACGTGGATACTTAGTTTATGACTAAATGCAAAATTCAGCCATAACCTGTCTACATGTGTGAAATAAGCTGATTTTTTAAAAAAGGAAGATACAATATAAAGAGTCAATTTTAGGTTAATTTTGCTTTTTTGCGGGGGAGGGGGGACAGTAAAATCTGGATTCAGATAGAAGAAAGAAACTCATTCCCTGTAGAATTTTTTAGTGCTTTATCTTCTATATATTTTAGGCTTTCCTATAGGAATTTTTACTTTTAGACTTCTACTCTTCAGATCTACTCTTTTTCTTTTTCAAAACAACAACAACAACAACAAAAACATCACTAATTGATCTTCCCATACTTGACGAGGTCAAGGGCAACATCATGAGACATGGAAATGAATTCTCCAGTTGAGAACTAATTCTGACAGTGATTCAATTTACTATCTCTCTACACCAAAGGTATTTTCTGAAATATGTTCTATTTGATTTACTTTATGATGTTAGTTATAAGGGTCCAGTTCCTGAGGTTTCAAATTGAATCATTCTTTGTTTTTTCTTCTATTAGTTAGGATGCTTAATGTAGACAGGTAGCTGTCTAACATTTTAATATTCATCAATTCATTGTTCAACAAATACTATTGGGCTCTTACTCCATATTGGGTAACACTGAAGGCATTTCTCTATTCTTAGCTTTGTTCCTGGGAGAAGAGCCCACAGGACAGAATCATGATGGATGACAAGACCTCAGGGTGGTCAGCCTTGGTGTTGTTGGGCTTTCCCTTCCACATGTTGTAGATTCAGAATTGCCCAGAAGAGGAAAGGACTGCTTCAGCTTGCTCAGTGGACATCCTGTGCCTCATCTACCATCTCATCCACACTGATACAATGATGAAGATGACGATGACAGGGAGCCACTACTGTAAGTTCATGAATATGTTCACAGACTCCTTTAAAAATATTACTTGCTTTCATATGATTTATGTATTATATGATAATTGGTTTAATTCAGAAGCAACCATCTGAAACAACACATCACCTGAATTGAAAAAATAATCACCAGGTCTTCCCTTAACATTGTCTTTAACCCACAGGGAGTGTCATGTTGATATTCCAACTCTTTGCGGTGTTTTTTTCCATTCCTGTTAGGTCTCTAACAAACATTATGACTGCTACTTTGTGTTTACATAGCAACTATTCCCCACAATCAGAAAGCATTTCTACTTGACTGAAAACACTGGTAAACAGTAGTTATGGAGGAAGCAAGTAAAATTTCAGTGGTGGTGACTGTCCACTGAAAGTAACAGGTACAGCTCCCATGTTTGGAAATAGACTTCTCAAGAGATAAATTTTATGTGTCATGAATTATATACAGAGAAAGAATTATATACAGAGTATGAATTATATACAGAGAAAGTAAGATTAGACAGAATGGGGGTAGGGGTTCGTTTTTTGTTTTTGTTTTTTTGGTACTGGGGATTGAACTCAGGGGCACTCAACCACTGAGCCACATCCCCAGCCCTATTTTGTGTTTTATGTAGAGACAGGGTCTCACTGAGTTGCTTAGCGCCTCGCCGTTGCTGAGGCTGGCTTTGAACTCGCGATTCTCCCGTCTCAGCCTCCAAAGTGCTGGGATTACAGGCTTGAGCCACCACACCCGGCTTCATTTTTTTTTTAATCGCACATCTTATTTGAATAATACATCATGATTTTCAAGTTCAAGTTTCAGATAAATGTATTTTTCCTGGGGGTTTCTAGGGAGTTGCTGATGCTCAGAAGATACATTTGTTTTGTGTATCCCTATCAGTTAGGACTTACTACTCTTTACTTTTCATAATTTGTATAATGAAAAATTTAATTATTTTTCTAGGAGTGAATCTGTACCACTGTACTGAATATGCTTATTAAACTACACATGTTCCAAACCTGTTATGGCTTAGATCTGAAAAGTCCCCCAAAGTCTGGTGTTAAAAGCATGAGGTTCAGAAGTGGAGCTTTTAGAAAAGGATCAGATCACAGGGGCTTTTTGTCAGTGGATTAATCCACTGATAGCTGGATGGATTTCTGGGAGGTGGGAGGGACCTCGCTGGAGGAAGTATTCCCCTGGGGATGTGCCTTGGAAGAGCTTATCCTCTGCTCCACTCTCTGCTTCCCAGCTGCCAGGAAGTGAGCAGCTTTTCCCTCCCACACCTTTCACCAGGATCTGCTGCCTCGTGCCAGGCCCAGAGCGATGGAGCTTGCTGACCATGGATGGAATCCTCTGAAACTTTGAGCCAAAAATCAATCTTTCCTCCTCTAAGTTGTTCTTGTCAGGAACTTTGGTTACAGCAACAAGCCAGTACACCTTACAACTGAAATTCTGACCCCCTCTCCCTTCCTCGGAATAATTAATTCAGAACCAGAAGACTCACAAAAGACACTGGAAAAATGATGTCAGGAATTTTTTTTTTTTTTGAGAAAAAATAGCTCATCTTGGGTCAGTGGTTTAGATAATAGAGTTTAACTGTGTCACAGATAGAGAAGAAATGTAATAGCAAAGCCCCAATTAAATTAAAGTGACATTTCCCCTTTCAAGAGATTATTATAAAAACATTCATTTCTCCTCATTTCCCTCAGGCTATATTTTTTCATAGCCCCTTAAAGTTTGTTTTGCAAATAGAACGTGTTTTCTTTTTCTAAGTGAGGGAACATAATGACAGCTGTCCAATTTTATTCCCTAGAGGGTGTTACCAGGTTTTTTATTTGGTCAAGGAGACCAGGTCATTGACAGGTACCAAATCAGGGATAAAGTCAGAACTGGGTTTCCCTGGAAATAAGAGGTAGTCTTCCTCCTGGTGTTATTTAGAAAGAGGGAACATTAATCACCAAATGGTAATATTTTATCTAAAGTTAGTTTTCTCTAAAAGAAGGAGAATATAAAAATTCATACAGTACATTATTTTTTTAAAGTTCCTGTTAGGCTACAGCACAATAAGGGTATTTATCCTGTGTGGTTCAGAACCCTCCCTTTGCTATAATGGCTGCCCCTCCCTCACTGAGCTGGTAATTTAGCATTTGCAAAATTTTCCTTTTACATGAGCCTTCTCAAGTGTTCATTCATTCATCTGTCCATTCTGTATATATGAAGCATCTCTGTGTGCCAGACACGGCTGAAAATCATAGTTAATATAGCAGAGTAGTGGCACTCAGAACAATCCCAAGTTAACACCAAGAAGCAGAAATCCCAAGGATGCCAATGTGATTAGTGCCTTAATAAAACATACCCAGGGGACTGTGGTAAGATGTTTGGAGAATAGTTAGTGTGTTAGTTTGATATTGCTACTCTAACAAAATGCCACAAAGTGGGTGGCTTAAATAGCAGACATTTATTCTCACAACTTCAGAAAGTCAGAAAGTAAGGCACCCGCAGGGCCCTGTTTCCTAGTGGGCACCCCAAAGTCTCTAGGGGAGGATCCTTCCCTGCAGGGTTCTTCTTCCAGTAGCCTCAGGCATTGCTGGGCTTGTGGATGAATGACTCAAATTTCTGTTTATCTTCACCAGGACCTCCTCTCACTGTCTCTGCTTATGTTCAAATTTCTTATCAGAATCTAAGTCAGACTGGATTGGGGCCCCATATCTTCCATTATAGCATCATCTAAGGTTAGTTGGATATAGTATCCGCCATAGCTCTATTTGCAGATAAGGTCCATTATGAAATTGTGGGGCTTGGGTCTTCACTGTCGCTTCCTTTATGAAGAGAGTGACTCGGGTCAGAGATCTGGCTCCTGTTGGATGTAAGGGAATTGCGATGGGTGTGTGTGAGTGTGTGAGTAAATGTGTGTGTGTGTAAGTGTGTGTGTGAGTGTACAGTGGAGGTGGTGGTGACAGGTATCTTAGCGTTGGGCAGTACCATCAGCAGTCACTTGTTGCTCTCAGTGTCCCTCAGTGTGACTAGAGGGCCACCTTAAACCTGAGCAACAAGACATAGCTCCAAGTCTCCCACTTTAGTGTCCCTGCTTATCTGAAACACTATGGCATCATGGATTTTCTCTCTGGGTCTCAGAAGAAATTGTTTATGTGTGGGGTATGACCAGTCCAGCAAATTCAGAATTACCCGAGAAGGACAATAGCACCAAACTGGGTCTTCTAGGCTGAGGGCCCACCCAGGGCCCAGAGGCTGAGACTGTGCAGGGAGGTTTATTCTTTCAGTGACAATAGAATCCATGATCATCTAGAGTATGCTGTTCTGTGATAAATGTGTATTTTAAACCCTTCTGAGGTGATGCAAAAAAAGTTCATTCCAGTTACAATATAATTTTAACAAAAACTCAGAGTTATTTGTACAGATTTTGCTTAAAACTATTTGAAGGTTAGTGTAGAAGTCACCAAGAACAGTTCAATATTCCAACATACTCTACAAAGTTTAGACCTTAAGTCTGACATTGGCAAGAAGACTGCTCAAGCTCTTTCTGCTCCGTGGTGAGGTACAAAAGGAGTTTAGATGGTTATGCTGGACACACCCCAAAGCCTCTGGAGGTGAGTGGGAAAAAGAAGATGCTGGGTTCTTAGAAGCCTCAAAGTAAGATGTTCACCAGGATTAATTTTTTCTTTCAATGCTAAATGCCATTAGGAACCAGTCTGCATTGGCTTCAGTGAAAGACAACACCCAAACCAGTGCTTATCAAAATTTCCTATGCATGAGTCTCCTGGAGATTTTGCAAAAGGAAGGAAGGAAGGACGGAAGGAGGGAGGGAGGAAGGGAAGCAAAGAAAGAAGGAAGGAAGGAAAGAAGGGTGGGCTTCAGTATATCCCAGGCAGAGTTTGGGATTCCTCATTTCTGCAAGCTCCCAGGTGGTCCAGGTGTGTATTTATTGTACTCCTGCCTGCAGACCATAACTTGAGCATCAGGGATCAATAAACATCTTGAGCAAACCATGGAAAATCCCTTTCTCAGGCTTAGAACTTTGCTTGCCCTTATCCATTTCAATTGAAAAACAGAACTAACTCTCTCACTTTTGCATAAACTATGATATAAGAAAACGATGAGTTTAAAGGAAACTTTAAAGAATCACTTTTGTTGAGTGAAATGAAAGAAATTCCCTTCAGCGGTCCATAAAGCCAGCAGATTCTGACTGTACTGTGCTGAGAAGAGCAAGTCTAGAAAGCTGAGATTCCTGATTCTCATTCCAAGGAGTTTATCCTTAAGAATGAAAAGCCAATGCCAATAAATACACTTAGCTCAGCTCTAACAAAGCAGAGGTCCAGCCACCCAGGCTGCAGAGAGAGCTGCAGGCAGATGGACGGTGGCCAGCCAGGGCTGCACAGGTTACCGACTTCCATTGAGGCATGCCCTGAGGGCAAGTAGGAGAGCACATCCACACTTAGGACATCGTTATGACCTCAAAAATTATGTTCTGTGAATATAGTGGGCCCAAGGCTTCCTTGAGTTACGTACCTGTGAGGCCAACAAAGTTAAAGGCAGGGATCCAAAGTAAAATTACAGATGCAATACTTTTTAAGTTTCAAAAGATGCCTTTAGCGTTGGCCATGTGCCTTATAAGCAAATTAATGGGGCTCACCTGCCTAATTTTGTGTGTGTGTGTGTGTGTGTGTGTGTGTGTGTGTGTGCGTGTGTGCACGTGTGTGGTGTTTAGGTGCATCACAATTAACTACTTCATTTAGTGCTACTTCATTTTCCATACTGAGTTTCCGAAGGGTTAAGTGCAAACTAAATGCAGTTAGACAGAAACAAAGGAATTAGGCCATGCCTGCTCTTAATTTCTAGGAAGCAAGAGGCATCCTGTTTTGGTAGACCTACATTTATTCTTATCTTGAAGCTATGATTGCTTTCAATGAAAGCAATTAGATTTATTAGTAGGGCCTATTCTTGTGTTCTACAGTGAGCATGGAAGCATCCTGTTCAGCAAGGTGAGCTGAATGCAGTCTGGCATTTCCTTCCAACTCAGCGTAGGTCCCGCAATTGGGTTGAGAGACAGCCATTTAATTCCAGAGGCCCAGTCACCCTAGAGGTAATGTTACAACAGAGGTCTTTATCCCAATAGCAAAAGTGTCTTTTAAAAATAAGAAATTAACTTCCTTCCCCCAAAATATGATGACTTTGGAGCAGAACTTGATGTTAAACAGAAAAATTATTTAAAACCTGGATCTAAAAATACATATCAACCATTAGTAAAGAGAACAACCTGGAATGAGATAATGGAAAATGTGTTTCCAACTCAAATAAAAATAGCTTTTAAAAATCCCAAAGTTCACGTGTGTAATTGATTCTCCAATTCTGTAGAATCTAAACAAAGGAAACAAAGAGCTCTAAAATGACCCTTTTTTGGAAAGCATGACCTGTTGGGAGCCTGGGCTCATCTAAAAAATGTGCTTATGGCAGCTGAACAGGCTGTTACTCATGGCCTGGCCTATAGGAGTCACAGAGGCAAATCTGTCCAAAAGATCTCTGTTTCTGGAATAAAAAAGATCCCTAATACTATTATAACTCCTTCCTCAATACTATCTAGATAGTCCCTAAAACTTGTCCTTCTAATCTTGGATTCACTTCCTTTAATCAAGGCACATTTCAGTTGAATCAGCATTTTCTTCCTTCCATCCATCCACCCATCCATCCACCCATCCATCCATCCATCCATCCACCCACCAATCTATCCATCCATCCATCCACCCACCAATTATCCATCCATCCACCCATCCATCCACCCATCCATCCATCCACCCACCAATCTATGCATCCATCCACTCATCCATCCATCCATCCATCCATCCATCCATCCATCCATCCATCCACCCATCCATCCACCCATCCATCCATCCACCCATCCATCCACCCATCCATCCATCCATCCATCCATCCATCCACCCACCAATCTATCCATCCATCCATCCATCCATCCATCCACTCACCAATCTATCCATCCATCCAGCCATCCATTTATCCATAAACATATAGTTCCAACCCTGTGCCAGGGACTCGGTTAGGCACGAGAGAGAAAAACAGAACAAGACCTAGTTCTCGTCTATGTCACCTTCCCTGTTACACCCAGACAAATTTAATCACTCCCTTTTCTGCCAATATGGCTGATGCTAATCCATATGCTTAAAAGATTCAACAGGGTACAAATTGAGTTAAATCCTTTGTAGAAACTCTTATTCAAGATTTCTAGAACTAGAAGTCAGTCCATCTTCCGTCTAATATTTTCCCTTATCTAAATCCCTTTCTGTTTTCTGCTGTTTTTCCCCTTTAATGACTCTAAGGTTGTGGAGGAAGAAACTACCTGTTTCACTTACCACATTTCCTGAGTTTCTAGACTCACTAGATGAATAATGCCTGGATGAATGATGTCAAAGAATGCAGAACTCAACGAACACCTTTTGTTCCTGAGTATACTGCACAGTCTGGCACAGAGTATTTGTCCTAAAGAAAATCTAGTACATTCTACTACACAAAACTGAATTTACACAGTTAAAATGTTGAGGATGGATAGACTTAGAAATTGATCATTAGAAGGGAGTTTGGCAAGTCTTTCCTACATAGAAATATGTCAAAAGGTAATGGTAAAGTGTGGGAGAAATCTGTAGGCATGACTTATCCTATAGCCAGCACATTGACAAATTATCCAAATTTTAATAATCTTATGACAAGGCGGACATTGTCAAGTTTTTGCCCACTATGTTCCCTCCCCTTTGCAAATGGGCACCAGACCATAAGGTGGGGCTTAGGACTTTATGCTGCTGCCACAAGTAAAAACTTTCCTCTGTTTCTTTCATTTTAGGGAATATCCAGGCATCCATAGATAGAGCCTTGTGACTTAGTTCATTTTGTGCTGCTCTACAAGAGTACCTGGGTGTGGGTAATTCATGAAGAGATTTATTTCTTACAGTCCTGCAGGCTGGGAAGTCAAAAAAAATTAGGGGTCACATCTGGTGAGGGCTGTCTTACTATTTTATCACATGTTGGAAGATAGAAGGACAAAATGGTGCACAAACTTGTGTGTATGGGGTCGGGGCAAATTGGCAAACTCATTCTTTCATCAGGAACCCACTTGTGGCATAAACAACTCACACCTTTGATAAGGACACTGACCCACTTATGAGGGTAGAGCCCTCGTGGCTTCTCAGCACTGCTGCATTGGGAGTCACATTTTTAACATAAGAACTCCGGGGAACACATGCAAACCATGGCAACTTGTTAAAGTTTTTCTGTTTTTGTCCCCCTAAATATAATATTTTTCTTTCTTATTGTATATTTACTTTTAAATCAAAATTATATATACTCATGATTTAAAATGAACATTAATGTACAATTCTCATTTAAAATAAACCCAACCGTCTCTTATTTGCCACCAACTGCTTTAATTTTTAACAATTTCTTTGAATTATATTTATGCTTATCTAAATAATTTGTTCATACTGTTTCTTTTTTAATTCTTTATAGAAGATCAGAATTTAAGTCTTATACCCCTTTTTCTTCATAGAACACACACACACACTCACCATGCCCACATAGTCCCCACATTTTTCTATGTAGTGAACTATTATTACCTTTCTTTTATTATTGTTATTATTTTGTTATTATTATTATTATTTATTTTGCAGTACTGGGGATTGAACCCAGGGCCTTGCACATGCTAGGCAAACATTCTACCAATGTGCTACATCCCAGGCATCTTATACTACAATTTTATATCTCTAGAGTGAGTGATCATTTCCTTTTTTAAAATTAATTTGGAAGGAGGTTGCTTAGTTTTTTTATGTGCTGATTACTAATTACTAACTAATCCTCAAACTCTTTACTATATATGTAAACCTCCCCACAACAGAAATAATACCATTGGCTCTGCTACTGATTTTTTTTTTTTTTTTAACGCTATTCCTCCAGAACCCTCTGCCTTCTTGCTCCAACCTGGAATTAACATTGTTTGGATTTACTGCTGAGATATCCTGGAATCTCCCTTCATCATCATCTTGGGGAATTCTCTTGGCTGCTCTTTGTATTTGATTACTTGTTTTCTGGATCCAATTTTTTTAAAAATTGATATACTTCCATGATTTAGGGGCTCTTCTTTTCCAGTTGTTTCCTGAGAAAAGGTACAAAGGGGGAAATTTTTGGACCTCAAATGTCTGACAACATCTCTGAACATCTTCTCATGTAATTGATGGTGTGGCTGAATATAGAGTACTAGAATGGGAATCAGATGCCTCTGAGAATTTTGAAGGCAAGCATTGATCATTTATCTCTACTTTCTAGCTTGGTATTGAGGAGTTCAATGCTACTCTGAATCTTGATATTTGATTTCAATTTCTGAAATATTTATGATGTTTTTCCTTTGTCTCTAATATTCTGAAATTTAAGAATGATGTGCTTGGATTGGGGTCTTTTCCGTCCACTGTGTTAACAAGTTCATAGTATTTTTAATATGGAAACTCAATGTACTTCAGTTCTGGAAATCTAATTTACAGCATTTATGAGATATTTTTCTCTCCTTGGTTTTTTTAATGACATTCCTATCATTCGAGTTTGGAATATCTGAATTAATACTCTATTTAAAAGATACTGTTCTCTTACTGATAATTTGTTTTTTTTTTCTATTCTTGAGTGTTTCCTGAACTTTCTCTTTTGATTCATATACAGAGATTTTTCTTTTTCTTGTCTTTTAAAAATTTCTCAAGATGCCCTTCTACTTTGCAAATACTCCTTTTAAGAAGCTTCCTTTTCTTGTTTCATAAATGTAATAATAGCTCTCAATCATCTTGTGTTCTTTTCTCTGCATTGCCTTTTATTTAATTCTAAATTCAAAATTTCATCTTTGACTTTCGAGATGGCAGCTTTCCTAAAATTACTGCTTATCTTTGGATATCTGTTTCACATGGGTTTATAAAGCATCATTAGAAGATATTTTGAAGGTAGGCTTGTCGTTGAGTAAAATTCACTGTAGAGTCATTTCCAGTTCCCCATCTTCTGTCAACCTGTCAGATCATTCCAAGAAAACCTTCCAATGAAAAAGTACCATTATGGCGGCTTAAATATGGGCATTATATAGAGATGAGGGGATAAAGATGGGGGTCTTCTCATGGTTCACTGTGTTAACGTCCTCCTACATTCTCTATTTTCAGCTTACTGAAAACCTGCTTCCCCATTCCACAAAAAGCTAATTGTGTGCATCTCTTCTCAACTCCATGGCTGGAGATTTCATGCAGTTATCTCAAAATCAACTCTGGTGGGAGTGTTTATACCACTGCAATTGGCAATGATGACAAGTCAGACCCCACCCTCCCACTTCTCGGTTCCAAGCTGACTGTTAAACATAACCAGCACACATTCAACACAGTGCAGCTGGTGTTTCCCTGTGCCAGGACGCCTCCTTTTTAACCCTCCAAGAAATAAACTTTTAGTCTTCTGCCGGGGTGGGCATAAAGGAATGTGATCCCAAGGTTGTGCAGAGTCGGAGAAGGAATCTAGGGTTTGACTAACTCTTAAACAGACTATCAAAGAAGTCTTCTTTTTCCAGCTCTTTCTTTAGCCCCATTTTGAAAAGATCCTGGTGCCACCATTCTGGTTTTCTGAGGCACAATCCAGGTTGCTTCTTGGCTTCAACTGCTATTTGCCGCATTAGTGACCACTCAACCACCTGCTTCCTAACGAAAAATCAGGTTTCTATCGCCTCAGTTCCTATTTGTTGAGGAGTATCTTTTTTTTTTTTAAACTTTTATAGTCCTTGTAGTATTTGAGGGAGGATCAATGTAAACACAACCACTATCTGTCTTTTGTATCCTAAAGTCTAACAATAGAATGTATTCCATTAAGGGAAATCCCACAACCAGGATCACCTTTCTTGGACTACAGTTAATGATTTGTATCTTTGATAGGCCAGGCAAATAAAGAGCCTAGTTATTGATCAAGATTTTCCTCCTGGACAGGGTCAGAAAGATGTCACATGAGAATGGAGTCATTATGTACTGCTAAGTGTCTGCTTGACTATATCCACGGCTTGGCAACAACTGCAAATGTAGTAACTCTCTGGCTTCCTGAAGATTCAGTCCTATTGGTCTTTGTAAACCACATATGTTTATTCTCTTGGAAAAGTTTCCAAGTTTCAGAGCAACCTGAAGAGATCGTGTGGATTTGAGCCATTGCCTGTAGGTCTATAAATTGGTTAGAATGCATTTGGCAATTGAGAAATAGCTAATCTTGCTCCCACTTCGTGCAACTTCACTTTTCTTACCACTCATCTTGTTAAATTCAGTTTTTCAACTCAAAAGGTAAGGAGGCTTCACAGCATGAGTAACTCTGAAGAACAAATGGCATTTCTGGGCAGATCACTTAACAGAAATGTAAGCTGGGCAAGTAAAAGCCTTGCTGATTCCTTTCATTCTGGGTCCTGTGTACCCACCAGCGGAGAGTGTAGGATGGTTGATTACCGTGGATGGGAAAAGTTCTCCACTTTTGGTTATGAGATTGGCAACAATTTCCCAAGATTAAAAAAAAAAATCCCAATGCTGCAGGAAGCCACATGCTTCCAGAGAACAAGAGGGAAACTGCTCTAAATTGTTGGCCCAGACTCTCAGGTGAATTTGTTCCTGGTGAGCTGGTAGGTGACATGGAGGTATACTGCAAGCCAAGTACTCAATGGATTTCCTAATTTCACCTCTAGGAGAACAGCTCCCCTGCAGAGGAAAAGGCATCCATCGCCTTAGGAAGTTCAGGTAGGAACCATGGAGATGAATGTGTCATTAAGAAAAAGTAGTGCCTTGTAGGGGTAGAAGTAGGTGAGCTGTCTGTCCATTCTGTAAGCACACAGATTGGGAGGGAGATGAACGCAGGCCTGGCCTCTGATACACCAGCTTCTAGGTTTTTTTTTTTTTTTTTTTTTTGGCAACTGCCCTCTCAGCTTCAGCTGCTTCCTCTGTAGAATGGAGATGATGCTAAGAATGACTGGAAAAGTTGCTGCATGGAGTGGATAAAGAAGGAGGCAAAGCTCTGGGTTGATCCAGGAGCTCCCTGTGACCAGCTGTCCCTGTGGAGGGCATGTCCGTCTGCAGTCAGCTCAGAGTCACTCCAAGGAGGCTCCTGGAGAAGGCAGAGCTCAGGACACAGGGTTGCCCTTCTAGGGAAGTCTCAGGGCTGCTGCCTGAGAAAGCAGAGGACCACTTAGTGAACCTGAGGCAGAGGCAGAGTTGACATTAAATATTTACTAAGCATTGCACAGTGTTGGAGAAAGCAGATGCATTCATCCGCAGGAGCACTTCTATTAAGAAGAGGCATTCGGCATCCATCAAAGCACACACAGGCCGTCCTCCAATCACTGATGGGAGGGCACCTCAGGAGGTGCGGCACTGCACTCCCATGATGCCTGCCAGGGTGGGATCTTTCCTGTCACTTCCTCTCCCCTCAGTTTCAGCACCCACACAGCTCACTGGCAAAGCCCTGTGTCTCCAAGATAAACAGCCACAGTGACAGTGGATCTTGGCTCCATTGCAGACCTATTTCATTAAACCTCCACACATGGCAAGCATATTGTGTGGAGAGTCCCCAAGTTCAGAGTTGGGTTGGAGCCTTTGCTCCTGTCTAGGCATTTTTTATTTGTTTTTGAACAGGGAATGTTCTTAGGTGTGTGTGTGTGTGTGTGTGTGTGTGTACAAGTGTATGTTAGTGCATACACAAGTGCACATGTGTTCATTCTAAGAATAGAGCTAGCTAACTCCCTTTTCTTTTTAATAATAGTAATTATTACTACAAAACATCATTTTGTATTCTATCGCATCCCCTATAGAAAATTTACTAACTCTGTAAATATAAGGTATTCCTCAGCATACAGTGCCCCAAATTTTCATGGAAATAGTAGTAGTTTTCATCCATCTTTGATGCTGCCTCTTCATTTGTATGATCATGTATGTCTTCTTTCTTTTTAAGTAAGTTTGATCTTTTAGAGCACTTTTAGGATCTCAGTGAAATGGAGTCAGGGGCACAGAATTCCCCACAGGCCTCCCCGCCCCTACACATGCACAGCCTGCTCCCCCAATCCTCCACCAGGACGGGATGATTGTTGCAGCTGACGTAGCTGCATTGACAGGGCAGTGTCACCCAGACTCTAGTTGACATTAGGGCTCAGTCTTGGCATTGCACTTTCTGTGGGTTTGGGCAAACATATAATGGCATATGACCATGAGCTGTTTTAATAGTTCTTTGGGCCCTACCAAATTGAAATAATAGGAAGTTTTCTTCCCAGTTTCCATGGTCAGCATTTTCTCAGCTCAGAAACAGAGCTACCTCTCTGCTCGGAATGTTTTCTAGTGACGGAACCAGGCTTCAACTTTCTTTGAAATTTTCTTCACTGGGGGTCTCAACTGAACATTGTCAATAAATGAATGTATTTTTCAGGAAATGAACCTGTTTTGTTATCCTGTTCCATAACTCGTTGTTCAGCCTGCTCAACCATTTATCCTCAATTAGGAGAACTGCTAAGCTCTCCAAAGCTAAACCAGTGTGTTAAGGTTTGGGCTGAACAGAGCCACAGTCTGTGCCTGACTCTGCTGTTATTTCTAATTCCCTCCCTTCACTGTCAGAGCCAGGGGGTCCTCAGCCCTCCTTGTCCCCTCCTCTCCTGCTCTCACACTATGTTCTGTTATTGTTGTTGTTGCTTCTTGACTCCTAAAGCCACTTGCTCACCTCCTCATTCACCATCAAATATCTCTTGTCTTCAAACATGAATTTCTTCTTTTGTTCTCATGAGAACAAGTCCTGGATGTCAGATGAACCAAGACCTGTATTGCCAGTGCTAGCTCAGGGCCGTCCTTCCTGGGTACTGAGATGGATGCTGGCTGCAATGCCATGCATTTCCTCTCTGGATATCAAGGGCAGAGAATGCTCTCATTTCCACTGACCCCATGGGATTTTTTTCAGCACCAAGCATCTTCTAGACCCTCCGCAACATGACAAATGGATGTGAAATGGATTATTTCATTTGCAAGATGAAGAATCAGGTAAATATGAGGATTTTTTAATTTAGTTCATGGGGAAAAAAAAATCATTCCAGGCTGTCAAAGTGGAACCGTTCCCAGCCATGGTGGACTAGTGCTTTACACTGAGCCAATGGTACAGTGCTGGGTGGGGAGGAATAGTTATGGAAATAGAGTTAGGGACAACTGCCAACATGAACATGCATTCTATAAGCACAGCTCAAATTATCTTCATACATTCTTAATTTAGAGATTTCACCAATTCACAGATGGAAAACATTCCTCTCTGCATCTAAGACCAGGATAACAGAAAATGAACGGACAGTGTACTCAGCACCACAGGTACTACCGGGACTTCCCATGTATTGGGCAATATGCCTGCTTCTCCATAACCAAAGGAGCAGGAGGGATGACCACAGTCATTAACTTTTCAAGTTTTCAGATGCTGTTCTTGTTGCTGCCTCTGTTTGCATAACCACCATTACATTCTCCTTCCAGCACAATCTGGCGTTCAACACTGTATGGCCTGGTGTTCTCTACCTGGGCCATACCAAAGTATCCAAAGGAAATAGGGATCTGCCATAGTCTACAGAAAAGCACTAGCCCCACATTCTATTTGCAACCAGACACAGTGGGAGTTGTTTTCCAACTAAGTGACAGTCAGTGTGGAATTTCTTGAGAAATAGAGGTAGTCAAGCCAGATGTAACCTGCAAGCCTCCGTTTCAGTCTTGTCCACCTAATCCTCAGATGTCAACAACCCCGTGATCATTGGGTAACTGGCCATGGACCATTCTGGGTGTCCCACGCAGCTGCTTCTGGCTTTGAGTGGGAAGGAAGATTGGCCATGTATTATAATGACAATGATACAATGTGGCTTTGGGGTTGGAACAGGGGAAGGCTTCCAAGAAAAGTCAGAGCTTCAACAATTGTCCTTCCCCCAAACTATAATCAAATCTTGTGGCTGGATTGTCCTGGGGTTGATTACCATCCACTGCCCATATCTTTTAACTTCTTTCCAGGTAAAAATAATACTGACTTCAAATATACAGGTTGGGACATAACCCATAGAATGCTACCTAACAACTATTTATAAAATAGTTCAAAGTACACAATTAATATCAAGGCTCAAGTACTCACTTCATATGACCAACTGTCACTGCAGATACACTTACTAGGCAATCACACCCTTGATCTCCTCAGCTCTTTCCCCTTTGACATTTCTTCTTTTCACCATGCTCTGCTTTCCCTTATCTCTTACATCCCCTTTTGCTCCTTCCTTTTCTCCATATCCTCCTTGATTTCTTTTCCTTTCTTCATCTTTATTTGCTTTGCTTTCTTTCCATATTCATAATGACTTCCACTCTCTTCCTCAATAGCCCTCACTGAGCTCCCCCAAAACAAGTCAGGTTAAAACCATTCTCACGATACTTTATAAATGGAGAGTACATAAACAAAGCCAAAATATGAAGGAGTTACTTAGTACTAATAATAGTGAGAATAAATTCTAGGACGTAACTTCTCAAACGCTACTCATTTCATTTGTACCAGGGACCAGGAAGCCAGAAGCCCATGAACCTGCCACACCCACCTCTTTTCCACTTTGATGAAGACTCAGGTGCACTTTGGCATCTGACTCCCTTCCCGGGTAGAATTCAGTGGCACAAGGACAGTAAAGAATCAGGAAGCCTTAATGGCAGGAAGGTCCTTCAACAAATTCTGTCATATTTCTGTAGTGCTGAGATTCAAATCAGCCAGTGGCTATGTGGTACAACCAGATGCACGAGTCTAATGTTGGAATTGGGTATATGTAAATGCTGTTTATATGAGATCATAAAGGACTTGGGAAAACTTCTTGAATGTCTCCCTTGATGCTGACTATGTTGACACAATTTTACAACTAGAGAATTGTTTCTTTGGGAGCACAAGTATTTTTTTTTTTAGTTTTCAAGGAGAGTTGATTAAAAAAAAACTAGTATAGCTGGGAGACACAACACTAATTTTTAAGCTATCACAGACTAACACTAAATTGTAGTTTCACTGACAGCATAAATCTGGGCCAGGTAGCTGGGGGGAAAGTGAAGAGTCCTGGGTCCTAACAGGATTGGATTGGTGCATCTTTGAAAAAAAGAAAGAACCAAAGATAAGATTTGCCACCTTCCCATTTTTCCAGAGGAATAGTCCTGATTTTTCTCAAGGCAAGTTAGAAAAATTCCCATGATAAAGAAAACCAAGTTTTTCCAAGCTGCGTGTTGGTCTTGTTCCTTGGG
The DNA here is from genome assembly GCA_004024805.1 of Geosciurus inauris. NCBI lineage: Eukaryota > Metazoa > Chordata > Mammalia > Rodentia > Sciuridae > Geosciurus > Geosciurus inauris. The sequence continues at coordinate 3,709 of PVHX01010638.1, read as the reverse complement.
CATCTAGATGGATCCCAGATTCTCTCTTAGGGCAGGTGAACACGTTACAGTTTCCTGGGGAATGTCCCTAGGAGTTGTTGGTTTGAGATGGAAGACAGAAAGCAGAGGTCAGGCCAAGAAGAGATGCTTAGGAAAGCTGGAGTACAGAGGAAAGGCAGGTACAGGGTGTGTATGACCCATGATGAGCCAGGTCCTCACTTTGGAAGACCACTTTCAAAGGGACTTGTGCAGGAAGGTGGGAGTGAGAGCTGAACACCAGGGAGGTGGAGGGAAGTCCAGCTTTCTCAGCTCTAGCTTTTGAGCGACTAAGACCTAACTATTGAGCCTTGGTAGTAGTTTCCAGTACTTTCAAATATACCACTCAGGTGGGAATTGTTTAGACAAGATCCTTGCACTCAGCATTTTGATGATTCTATTTACACTGAGAAATCAGGAGTGAATACATTATCTCAATAAGAGAAGCTGAGTTCCATTCTTTGCAGGAAATCAAGTACTACTGATTAAGGAGTTGAAAAATGCAGTATTAGCAATCCTTTATCTTACTGAATTTTCCTATTAAATCAACCACTTTCTACTATTTTGTATACAACTAATAATAAATATACACAATTATAATACATGTTAATTCTCACTAAGTAATGAAGCTAACATCCCTTGGGTTTTTGCTACTTTCATTTTCCTTCCTTTTCCTCCCCTTTCTTCTTCTTCCACCCAGAATTGCTAGTCAATTTTTTTCTCCTTTTGTTTTGAAAATTAGCCTTCTTTCTAGTTCAATTCCTTAGGTAAAAAAAAATACTAGCAGTGCTTTGTTTTAGGGGACCCAGAGCTGGAGGAGAAAAGGTGAGGGAGCGCAGTCCTCAGCCACAGCCTGGTAGCCTCCTAGTAGTCTCCCTCCATCTGCCTCCCCAGCAAACAAACAGCCATGGGAGATATAGTAGCTCACAACTCCAGCTTTGCATGAGAGTTACTCACGTCACAGAGAATGTGAGTCATTCTGTGCTCCAGGGAAGTTTACACTCACGGCTTAGTAAGATCATTTCTTTCCCTGGCCCTCCCTCTCCCCCTTAGAGCACCGAGGACTTTGAAAGACATGAAATGATCCTATGGATGGGAAGAAGGTAGTGACAGGTGTATGTAAATTGTAGTGGTCACAGATGCTCCAAACAAATTCTAGCCATAATATATTTACATTTTAAGACAGGAAGGAGAAAATAAGGGTGCTACTTCTAAATGAAGAATATTCAGCATAGAAAGCAATGGAAAGAATTCTAACATGCATTATCTTCTCTAAATAAGTCCTACTTCCTCAAAAGAAACTGGCACAGTTGGCTTTGGGGGCATTTTTGTATTCTCATGAAGACTTCTTAAAATTGATTTGCATTTCAGATGGTTTTTGTTGTCGTTGAATTACTGAACATACATCTTGTCTTATTAAATGCCATCCTTCCTTAAGATCCCAGAAGCGCCCTCAGGAGACTCTGCAGCTAGAGCTTGTATCTAAAGGTCAGAGGTAGGGCGGGTATGAAGGACAATTTTGATGACAAGTCTGGACCAAGATGACTATCTTTGGGTTCTTCTCCTATAATTAATTGTCTCTTCTCAACTTTTAGCTTTTCCCTTTGCTCAAAATAAAGCATATTATTTTTTGTAAGGAAAAAATCAAGTTTTTATTTTCTAAGGATGTTAAAGTATAACCAATATGTATTATTAGAAGCAAATATGTTCTTTTTATGAAAGACAATGCAAAATCCTTTCTACACATTATTTTTGTCAGAATCTCCCAGAGAGAGAGAGAGAAAAAGAGAGAGAGAAAGGGAGGGAGGGAGGGATGGATAGGCACATGAAGTATTTCTCCGAAGCCAAACTAACAAGAAAAATCTTAGGAGAGATAAACATTATGTCATGTTTCTGAAACTTCCTGATTATACTTAAAGCAGACCATCTGTCCCCAATGAGAGAGCTCACTGGATGAGACCTTGAGGAATGTAACTCTTTGTAAAATTTCTGAAACATTGAATTTGTTCCCTAGTAGTCCAACTTCATAGCAAATCTGTTACCCAGATGCAAATTTAGCAGCATCAGAGTTCTTGGCTCCCTGAAGGAAGAATTTCAATTTAGAAGAGGCATTATAGACTCCAACAGGAGAAGAATGGCTCAAAACCTAAATTACCCCAAACAAACCCGGATGCGACATAGGGAAATAATTTGGGGATTCGGCAACAGGGAAAGTCAAACTGGAGCTGCCCCTGCCATTAGGAGGGAAATACAAAACTAAAACTCACCAAAAAGATCCAGGTGCTAAATATAGGGACAGGTGTCGAAAAACAGTTCTCTTTTTATCAAGCATTTCCCGAGGCATCACTCAGGGCACGGCAAACTCAAGTTGGATGTGCCATTCACTAAACTGGTGGTGTGTGTGTGTGTGTGTGTGTGTGTGTGTGTGTGTGTGTAGGTGTGTATATGGAGGTATATCACCAGTGCATTACAAGGAGGCAGATGGTACTAGGAAAAGAAAGTTGTCACACGGAGAATGGCAGTAATAAATCATGATAAGATTTTTAAGTATCGTAAAAACGGGATAAGGGAATGAGAACATCCTAAAAGAATTCAACCAGAAAAGTTTGACGAAAGGATTGTTAAAGTTGTAGACAACATCAGGGAGTAAAACAGGCCTGGGAGAAATTCTGAGGGGCAGACGCCATGCAACTGTAAGAGCTGCTATAGAATGGGGTTAGCTATAATGTAAAGAAACAGAAGAATGTTTGCAGGTGCCTTGAAAACCCAGAAGGATAAAGAGAGTCTTAGGAGGGCATGAAAAGCAGAGGGAGCATTTCATGTCCCTCCCATCCATGGCTGCTGCTACTCCTTGCTTGTGCGGGACTGAATGTCAGCTGTTGAATAGGCTGGATGGCCTCCCAAATATTCCCAGTGGAGGCCGCTGGCTGTGGCTGTCCTCAGGGTCTCAAAGTGCCTTCCATGTACTTCCAAAGCTGGACCATGCCACACAAGAAGCTTCTTTCCATGCCACATACAATGGCCCTCTGAATACACTTGAACACAGTGGTTTGGGAATCAAAAGGACTGACCAAAATGAATCTGACATATTCACAATATGCCTAACAGCCATTGTACATGTGGCAATTATCCCTAAATAGGTCTTATAAATCACTATATTGCTTTTACACTGCCAGACCAAGGCTGTGATTTTCCATTTCATTAGCTTTATCCTTGTCACGATAGTATAGCATAATGAATGCCATTCACACCATTGTCTGGAATTTTAAAATGTTAACATTTTGCCACACGTACTTCATTATTTTTTTACGTAGTGTTTAGAGTAGATTTCAGACATTGTGACATTTTACTCCCGGAAAACTTTAGTAGCATCTCTAAAGACCAGCGTTCTCCAATATAATCAATACTCTGAATACACCTAGCATAATTAGTACCTGTAGATGATACAATCCCTATTACATATTCAGATTTCCCCAGTTGACCCCCAGATGTTTTAAGACTCATTTCTTCAAAGCAGAATCCAGTCAAGATGTTTACAAATGACATTTGGTGGTTCTATTTCACGGTCCTCTCTTAGCGTTGGTTTGTGTGTCGGGGCTAGGCCTTGCACGTCCTGGGCACATGCTCTGCCACTGAGCTGTATCTCCAGGCCCTTCCCTTTTAATTTCAAACAGCCCCTTCACAACTCCTATTC
>PVHX01010637.1:0-69054 GCA_004024805.1 Geosciurus inauris | reverse complement strand
GACTGCTTCTTGGCCACTCACAACCCCAGTTCAGAACCAGAGTGGGCCCAGCTCAGAGCCTCCTTTCCACTGTGATGTGCTGCCATGCGTCCCTGAGCTCCAGGGCCCCTGAGCAGAGACGGACAGGAAGAGAGCAGGCTTTCTGCTCCCCACCTGCCCTGTAAAGTACCTGTCCCCAGTGTGGGTGGCCATGGTGCAGGCACACTGATTGTAGAATGGAATCCTGGCCCGGGATGATGCCCTCAGCAGACGATTCCTGTGGTCACCTGGCCATGGTGGGCTCATGGATTCATTTTCCCTGGAACCTTTCCTTGTATTGACAATTCCTCAGTGAAGCTTCCAGAGGGGGACAGGAGCTGTGCCTTAGGCAGGCCACTTACACCCTCCTGGCCTCAGTCAATGTGTTCCTCTGTCAAATGGAGAAATGTCCAGTTCACCAGAGGCTGCATGGCCCTGCCCCATGGCTACTCTGCCAACCCTGATGAAGCTGACCAGGGCCCAGTGGGGCCTCTCATGGAAGTCTCTTGCCAGGAGGAAGGGGAAGATCTTTCTGCCAGTCTGTCTAACCTTGGAAAACCACCTTTTGATCAAGGGGATGCCAACAAACTGCACTATGTATAGAAGTCGGCAGCCAGGATGTTTGGAAGTAGAACCTGGCCTTGAGAGAATAAATGAAGAAATTCAGACTCTAAACCAGAAAAGTTTTCATGCAGCAAGGATATAAATGTCTTTGAAATCCTGAAGAGCTGTCTTGTGAGAAAATAAAAATTTTTCCCCTAGTTCTATATTCCACCAAAGGGCAGGATCAGTGGATAGAAACTCCAGGGAGGAAAATTTCAAGTCTGAACAGGATGCAAAATGTTCCAACAGAACTAACTGCAAGTAGAGAGACGAGTATAAGCTAAGGTTGGGTGAGCACTTGGCTGTGTGTCCTTCTTGGGTTGAGGGCAAGTTCAGACAGACTCCAACTTCTCCAGCTTTGTGCACCTCTGAGCTTAATCTGAGGTAATGAGGTGACATACGTCCTCCAGGGTGGCCAGCATACAGTGCTTCCAGAAGCATTGCTGACAGATTGCCGCAGCGGATCTTCACATGGCCCAAGAACCCTCACACCTATTTCCCCCGTCCCAGTGTGATGTTCTAGAAGACAACTTACTTTGTCTGAATTTTTTTATTGTTTGAATGTGCTTTGTATCAAGTTCAAGGTTCTCCCATTTCCAAGATTTACAAGGCAGAACTCTCCTTGGGCCTCATCTTCTCCCACCTCCTACTCTGTCCCTCCTTGGCTACTGGTTTCCTTTTCCTTGGGAGTCCATGAACTTCCAAGAGACACAGAGATGCCAGAGTCTAGCATTAAGGTCCCTTTCTCAGTATCACCAATGAGCTGTTTATAACCATGAAAAGGGACCCCAAGGAAAGGATGAGGAGTCCCTGGGATGTCTTGTTTGCTAACAAGGGAAAGAGGAGATCTAGAAGGATGGGAGGAGGCAGAGAAGGGAGGGTACAGAGATCTAAAAGCAATTTTCACTGGCCCAGAGGGACCCTTGCTGCAGCAGGAGGAAATGGGACCTCGAACTAAGGAGTCCATAAAATAAACACTGTCCCTGTTGTCGGATGGTGTTCCTTCAGGCAGTTCTGGAGGCGACTTGGGGGAAAGCCCAGGCTCCAGAGAGAACCCTCTGGGTTAGGATTTGCTTTGCTTCCCTGGGCAGGCTTAACAGGTCTCACTGTGAAAGAGATAATAAGTGAACTGGCTTGGTCCACTTAGGCTGCTGTTATAAATTGCCTTAGACTGGGTAATTTATAAAAACAGAGATGTGTTGCTTATAGTTCTGGAGGCTGGGAAGTACAAGATCAAGGTACTAATAGATCGCCAGTGTCTGCTGAGGCCCTGTTTCACCAGGTGTCATAGATGACACTTCCCATGTGTCCTGCATGGCAGAAAGGGCAAACAGTTCCCTTGAGCTCTTTTACAAGGTCATAATCTCATTCCTGAGGGCTCTGACCACAGGGCTTGGTCGCCTTCTCAAGGTCCCACCTCTTAATACTATCACTTTGGCAATTAAGATCTCACAAATGATTTGGGCTGGGGCAGGGTGGGGAATCAGACCTTTGCAGGTTTCTGCCTCCTAAAGTTAAGGAGATCACAACACCCAATATTTGAAATCAAACGGCACAAAACTGCTCATACGCAACCACTTTTCCATGTCCAGTGGCAATTTCATGTGGATCAACCTCGCCAAGATGTTGGGCTCAGGGCGGCAGTTCAAGTTGCAATGCCCAGGTCACATCCCAGACCAATTAAATCACAATTTCTACAGCTAGGACACCTAGCTGGGTGATTCTACAGGGTGACTGGTTTGGGGACCATTGGACTTAGCACCAAGCTCTGCTTTTCATTCTCCTATCTCTTATTGATCACCTACTGCATGCCAGGCTTGCCTCTTGTTACCTGGATCTTCCTCCCCAGCAGCGCTGACCTCTCCTCTCCTCCTCAGTGTCCAGGCCCCGCAGCTCCCCAGACGACCTGAAGGCGCTGACTCGGAATGTGAACCGGCTGAATGAGAGCTTCCGGGACTTGCAGCTGCGGCTGCTGCAGGCTCCGCTGCAGGCGGACCTGACAGAGCAGGTGTGGAAGGTGCAGGACGCGCTGCAGAACCAGTCGGACTCGCTGCTGGCACTGGCGGGCGCGGTGCAGCGGCTGGAGGGCGCGCTGTGGGGCCTGCACGCGCAGGCGACGCAGACGGAGCAGGCGGTGGCCCTGCTGCGGGATCGCACGGGCCAGCAGAGCGACGCTGCGCAGCTGGAGCTGTACCAGCTGCAGGTGGAGAGCAACCGCAGCCAGCTGCTGCTGCAGCGCCACGCGGGCCTGCTGGACGGGCTGGCGCGCAGGGTGGGCGTCCTGGGCGAAGAGCTGGCCGACGTGGGCGGCGCGCTGCGTGGCCTCAACCACAGCCTGTCCTACGACGTGGCCCTCCACCACACGCGGCTGCAGGACCTTCAGGTGCTGGTGAGCAACGCCAGCGAGGACACGCGCCGCATGCGGCTGGTGCACATGGACCTGGAGCTACAGCTCAAACAGGAGCTGGCCACGCTCAACACGGTGACCGAGGACCTGCGCCTCAAAGACTGGGAGCACTCCATCGCGCTGAGAAACATCTCCCTGGCCAAAGGTACCCTCCCACCCCACCCCATTCCACAGAGCCTCCTGGGGTCCCCTCCTGTTCATCCCTCCCCAAGCCCCAAGTGCATTTGCTAGCCCAAGCTCAACTCCTTCTTTTAAGTCTTGCCCTACAGGACTCTGGAATTTTCTGTGGGAAGGATCTATCTATGCCCACTTCCAAGGCCTGCCCAGGTCTCTCCCCTGGGTAAACCTCCCCTGGACAGAGTGGACTCAGCCTCCCCATCTGTAGGCAGGAGAATGGCCAAGGGGGACTAACCCGGGTCTGGGGTAGCTGGAGCTTGGATGTGCTGGCTGTAGCTCCAGGTCTGGAGCTGCCTGGAGAAGGGGATCTGGCTACAACCTCAGGGGGAAGGGAGACAGCTCCTCCAGGTTCAAGTGTGGCAATGGTGAAGCTCCAAGGAGTGGAAAATTCCAAACAGCTTAGCTTTCTAGGCAGTTAGGAAGATGTATTCATACAGGTCAAAACATATTTCATTTAACCATTTGTTAGTTTCATTTGTAACTCAAATGCAATAGCAAAAATGTGTAGGGACTCCACTATCCTTCTGCTCTGGGACCCAGAGCCCAGGGACCCGACTTCCTGCTCTTCATTTCTGAAGAAGCAGCCCCTCCCTGCCTCTCTCCTCTCCAATTCCTTCCTGAAGCACAGACTGTCAGGGGTGCCTGTCATGTCATGTCACCAGTGCTCATACCTCATAGCTCCTTGAGGGCTGTCAGTCATTAGACTCCCGTTAGCCTGCCAGTCAGCACCAACAATGCCATGCTGACTACCTACTGTAGGTTGGGTACTGAACCAAGTGCATCTCATTGGGCATCTTTCAAAACCATCTGTCTGAAGAAGCAGTGTGGTCCCCCCTGGACTGCTGAGGGAAGCTTAAATAGCCTGTCTGGGTTACAGAGCAGGGAGGGGATGGAGTGGGATTTAGACCCGGCCATTGTGACTCTGGCACCCGTGTGCTCTGTCACATTCCCCTCTGTCCTGCCTGCCTTCCACCTCCATATGTGGAGCACAAACCGCTATCTGCAGGCACCCAGGCATCTCATCAAATGCACCTCCTCCAAGAACTGCCCATGAGCTGTCCCCCACCTCTGAGCCCCCACGCCCCTAACAGTGAGTTTTTGTCCTGGCGCCTTCCATTTCTATAGTCCTTTGCTCTCATGTGCATTTTTTTAGTTTTAAAGTGGTTCCTTGGAACAAGACAAACTGGAGGCTGGTTTAAGGCGGGTGTCTTGATGAAGGAGGGGTAGGACTTTGGCTGAAAACAACTGAGGCTCAGGGAGAAGTGCCTGATTACTCAGGGCCACGTGGCTGGTAATGATGCAACCCAGGATTTTTTAATTTCCACAGCTTTAATAAGACATAATTTGCACACCACAAAATTCACTCCTTGTAAGTAAGTGTGCAATTCAATGACCAGTCCAAGAGTTTTAGTCCTAGCAGCCAGAGTTCATTCTGCTGCCCTCCATCCGTTGGTATGCCGCTGTGTCCCCAACGCTAACAGTGCACACACAGTCGTGGGACACAGTGAACACCATGAACAACTGGATGCCAATGCCAGGCAATCCGGGGCTCCCCTGCCCCATCCATGGTCTATTCCTGGTCACTTTGAGCCCAGGAGTCAAAGGAGGATAAGTGATAGAATTTCTTCTTTCAAACCCATGCCCCTGCTTTTCTGATCTTCTCTGTTTCTTAATCTCCTCAGTCTGTAGAAGTCCACGTAGGCACCTCCCGATAAGAGCAGCCACATCGTGTTATGATCTAGGACGAACGAGGCACTTCACAGGTGTTCATTCCCCTAGTAGATGCCCAAGACCACTAAGTCTCACATCCTTCCAGACATCTTGTCTCTCCCCCTCTGTAGATGAGAAACCAAATTACGTTCCCACTACTTCTTACACAGTTGGCAAGTGGCAAAGCCAAGGTCTAAACATGGGTCTGTCAGGCTCAGAAACCCAGACTGTCACTGATATCCTGCTCTGCAGCTGCAGGCAACGAGGGCCGTGGGAGTGCTGAGGCCACTCCCTGGGGCCTCTTTTACAATGTCACACAGAAAAGCTTCGCCTCATGACTTGGTCACTCCTGTGCTACCACGTTGGTGATTAGGGCTCAACACATGCATTGGGGAGGAGTCCCACAACATTCAGACCACAGCAGCCCTGGGGCGCCTGGCTCTTCACCACAGGACACCACTGGGCCCCTCCAGCTCTCAGTGTCACCCTTCGACTGCTGTTTCCTCCCTTTCCCGCATCCCTCTCTTACTTCATCATTGTTTTTAGAAAGTCTTCTATTTGGTTTATCTGTGTGTAATTGCCATTCAACTTTACTGAGCCAGACTCGACTCTGGCTTTTGGAAGGCTTCTGGGAATTTCTATGCTCCTGTTTGGAGTTCCTCTCTAAAGGTCTTGAAACACACATACAAACCCAAATGCACATGTGTACACAAACCCTACACACGCACCTATACACACATACATATGATACATGGACACACCTACAGATGTACACACAGTAACACGCAGGTGCACACGCACACCATACATATTCCTACCTCTTACTCCTTTGTGGCTCGGATTCCACAAGTGACTCAACTATGTGTATTTTTCAAATATGAGCTTATTTACATTATTCTTGAGTTTGGCCCAAATGTTTTCCATTCTCTGTCTTTGATATGCGGTTTTCTGTGAGTCTGGTCTGCCGTTTGTCTTTTGTGGACGTTCACAGTGGGGCTTTACTTTTGCAGCATTGATCAGGTCTGCTGAAATCTGTGTGTGGATTTCAAAGGATTTGAGAATTCAAGATTATCAGAGAGGAGGGATCCAGGAGGGAGAAAGATAACCAGAGGGGGGAGCCACGCTGGGAGGGGAGGTCTGGGCACTGCCTAGAGGCAGACTTCCCAGTCTCATTCAGATGGTTATTTGCTAGAAGGAAAGTTCTCTACAATCACAGAACTTCCCAGTGGAAATTGATCTCAGAAATCATCTAGTCCTGTTTTGCAGTTGAGGGTTCTGAAGCCCCTTAAGGAAAAATGATTTGCCTGAGTTAAATGCCAAGCCTGTGACCCAGCTGCGGCTAAAAAGTACATCTCTTAATTCACAAAAACAAGTTTTCCAAGCAGATTTATCTGGAAGCTTCTTTTTCAAGAAAAAACACCAGCTAGGAGAGCAAGGAGTCCAACTGAACACACTTCAATCTATAAGGGAATGCGCAACGGAGTCCAGGCTCTGACGTTGGGACGTGGGCTTCTAGTTAATGGGATGTGTTAGAGGTGCTGGCATCTCTGTGAATGGAGCCACATGTGAAATAGTGGTCCCTTTCTATGGAGGCTTGGGACGTGTGGACCAGGAGGAGATCCCGGGTAGGGTGTGTGGCCCTGTGTCCTCTAACCTGCTACAGCTGACTCTGCTGCCATGGGGGTGGAGGGCACACTGTGGAAATGATGGTTGCACCCAGCTGGTCCCTACCTCCTTTGCCCTTGAGACTCAGAAGACCACGGCCAAAGCTGTCCCTGCAACTTTTAGAGCTCAAGTCTCCCTGGCTCTGAAATAGGACTGACAGACCCTGTGCTGTTCCCTTCTCAGGGATCTGGAGAGATGCCCTGAGTGACAAGAGCACAAGAACAAATGCAGAGGGGCAGGTGCCACAGCTCAAGTGCCAGGTGGCTTTGGGCACAGGAAGTGGAGCCTTCAGTGGAAAGGCTCCACCCTCCACCAGGGCGGGGCTAATGAGGTTCAGGGTCTGGTGTCCATCACCGTACTGCTGGCTTCAGCCCAGGTCCTCAGCGGGCCCCATCATTTGTTCTGGGCAGGTCGTCCCCCCAATTCCAGCATTCATAGGTCCCCCCACCCCACCCCTCATTCCAGGACCCAGGAAGTAGAGAAGGAGTTGCTTCCTGTCTGCTGCCTGGCCCCCAGGACAACCCTGGTGCTTCTCCCAGAGGCTCAGCCACTGGTCCTCATCGGGTGGGAACATGCAGTAGGTAGCATCTCCTGACAGCCAGGCAGGGGCACGACTGCAGCGGAGCTGGGGGCTAGGCTGGTGGATAGGCCCTGAGTGGAACCGGCATTGGTCCTCCCTGCCCCGCCTCCTCCCCCTGCAGCCTGCCTGGCTGATGAAGAAGATAAGACAGGGGACGTGGAGAAGTGACAAGCTCGCGTGGGCACCACCGGGAGCAGTTGATTCACCATGGCTTCCTGCCGCCCGGAAATACTGTCATTCTTAGAATCCCAGCCAGGTCACAGAGAGGGGCCCCGACCTACATGTGGCCTGTCCACATTGGGGACCACAGTCTGAGGTGGGTGACCACACCCGGTGAGTGGGCAGGGGCTCAGGGACACCCCACAAGGGCATTGCACAGCCATCTCCCAGGCGCCTCCCTGCCTCTGGGGCCTCAGGAGCCAGGGTGGTGGGCACAAAGGCGACCTCAGGGTTCAAGGGGACTGAACTCTGAGAAAGGAAAGGATTTAGCCCATGTCTGGAGACATAAGGAGCAGGGTTTGCTGAGGAGGAGGAGAGTGTGTGTTTGAAACATTACCGGCTAGCCTGCCCAGAAGATTCAGATGCCAGCCACGTGTGGCGTCTCCCACGGGGCGGTGGCCTGATGCTGCCAGGGGCTTCCACCACCTCTGAGTGCACTTGGCGCTTTCCATGACTTGGAGAGATTAATCCTACAGCAAGCAGGAGAGAGAGAGAGATTAATCCTACAGCAAGCAGGTGGGAGAGAGAGAGCAGAGACCAGGGAGTCTTTAAAAAGGTGGGAGAGAGGCCGAAAGGATGGATGAAAGAGGGAGAGACATGGGGGGCGGGAACCTCCCCCAGGACAAGCCTTGAATGGCAGTGGGTGGGGTGCTGATGGGAACAAAGGAGGAGGAGTCAAAGCAGGCGCCGGGTTCCTGAGCAGCTAGTAGATCCTGGGCATGCATTGCCAGGGTAGCAGCAGCCGTCCAAAGAGCTCAGGGTGCCAGGGGGTCAGGCCCCACCGGGCTCTGGCTGCCTGTAGACTCTTCTGAGTCAGCCTGGCCAGTGTAGCCTGAGGATGTGACCAAAGTTTGGAAATGTGCCCACCTTCACTGTCCACCCAGCTTCTTCTGGCTCATCTCTGCCAAGCCCCTCTGTGTCCATCTACATTCCTGTTTGGGCAGTTTGTGGTCTACCTCCCCCTGGAGGAGCCACCCAAGGTTGGCAGGGTGATTTGAGGTGCACCTCAGAATAGCATCATGCCGTCATCTTATAATAGAAACATTGTGAAGAAGCAGGTGTGGATGGTCAGGGCTGACCTTGCCCTTCAAGCTTATGAAACCTTCAACATCCTTTGTGTCATTGAATCCTCACTCTCTGCCACAACTGCATGAGAAAGGGATGCTTACCCCCCTTTAATAGAACCAGGACCGGAGCTCAGGATAGTCTGTCTCCGTATTCAACTTCCACTTTCCTACTTACCTCTACCCCCTGGTGCCCACTTTCTGGGTTGTTCCACTGGGCAGTTGTCCTTTCTCCCTTAGCCAGGGACACTCCTGGGAAGATCTATGCCGTGTCTATGTTAGTCAGTGTTCTGTCACTGTGACTAAATGCCTGAAATAATAAGCTTATAAAGAGAAAAGGGTTTTGGTGCACAGTTTTGGAAGTTTCCGTGGTCCATTGGCCCAGTTGGTTTTGGGCCTGTAGTAGGACAGTACATCATGGCAAGAATGCATGGTGGAGGAAGCCACTCACCTCTTGGCAGCCAGGAAGCCAAGAGCGAGAAGAAGGCCGGTGTCCCAGTGTCTCCTTCAAGCCATGAGCCCATGACATATCTTCCTTCAATTAGGTCCCACCTTTTAAAGCATCCATCTCTCAATAATGTCATAGGCTGGAGACCAAGCCTTTAACACATGGACCTACTGGGGACATTGTAGACCCAAACTATAGCAGAGTCACACCTGCGTGAGTTCAATTCCTGAAGTCCTGGGTTCCTGAGGAGCAGAGAAGAGTGAGAGGACGTGAGGTGTTTGGGGTAATGGGGTAGGGTCCGGCCTCGGAGATCCAGTGGGTTTACTCTCTTGGTTCCCTCTGCCTCAGCCTGGAGGGCAGATTGCTGTGTGGAGTCCGGAGCTCATTTGCCTCTGAGCTTTTCCTTGCACTGGAGGCAGGATCTTAAACTTGTTCCAGATTGGTTCTGTGACTCAATCCTGTGCTCTAAAAACTGGGATGGATATGGGCAGTATTATTTTGCTTTTCTTCACAGACAAGAGGACGATGGCTCAAACCCCAGCCCTCCTCAAATGCTTTGTGCAACTCATGAATTTAAAAAAATGTTGATTGCTTTTTCCCTGTGCATGTGCCATTGAGCTATTAAACAGCTGTCGACTTTGGTTAGGGTCTGAGGACAGTGCCAACTCTTGGAATGTATCAGTACATCTCGATCTTGGCGGCCTGGTTGTTTTGTATGTATTAACACCCCTCTGATCTCATATGCTCATTAATTCATCAAGCATTTATTGTGCAAGACATCAGCGCTACACTGTGAGTGTATGTGTTGTTTCCTAGAGCTGCCATAACAAAGCCCCACCAACTGGGTGGCTTTGAATAATAGAAACTTATTCTCTTATAGCTCTGGAGGCTGGAGTCTGAAATCAAGGGCTGTATCCCCTCTGAAAGCTCAGAGGGAGGGTCCCCCCTGGCCTCTTCCTATGTCCTGGTGGTAGGGGATCCTGGGTTCCTTGGCTGGCAGACGTATCCCCCTCCCTGCCTCTTATCATATGGTGTTCTCACACCTCTGTGTCTGTTTTCTTTTCTTATGAGGACACTAGTGATTGGATCAGGCCCTACTCCCCTTCAGTATGACCTCACCTAGCTAATCACATCTGCAAAGACCCTATTTCCTAACAAGGGTGAAGAGGTTTAGGGTGGGCATGAATGTGGAGGGGCACTATTCAATCCAATTTAATAGGATTTGGGAGTTTTTCTTGAGAACCTGCAGGTTGGGTTTTCACAGCAGGGGAGGGGATATAAAGGACAGAGTCCTGCCTCAGGGGGCTGGACTGTGCCCACAGGAAAAGACCATGTGAGGAACATGTCAAATGGCACCAGGTGTTGTGCCAGGTGGGTTGTGCCAGTTTCAGCAGGAATGATGGGTGAGAGATGGTTTCACCAGGAAGGTGGCAGTGGGCAGCCTCCTGGGCTGGTGGCTATCACAGGCCACTAGGAAAGGCAGGTGCAGGTGCAGCCGTGGGTGGCAGGAAGGTTCTGGGAAGGGAGGGACGTCTGGCCCTGTGGGTGTGGCAGAATGGACAGTTGCCTTACAGACCTGGATTGAAACCACAGCTCCTTCACAGGCCAGCTGGCTGTGTGGCCTCAGACGAGTAACTTCAACACGCAGAGTGGTGGGGACCAAAGCCAATCCCGTAGGTCAGGATCCCTGCCATGCTGGAGCCTCGCCCCGGGAGGCAGCTCACTCAGGAGCAATTAGAAACCCAGCTTCCACTCGAGCCCAGCCAGAAACCTGAGCCTGCTCCCCACCCTCTCATCCCTAGCACCAGTGAGAGCCAAGTCCGTCTCTGCATTCTAAACAGCATCCCTCTGATGCCACTTTCCTAACCTGGGCTCCAGCCGCCTGACCTGGGTGGATCACAGCCTCTGTATCTGCCTTTCTCCCATCCGCTCCCCACACAGCAGCCTGAGCTTCCTCCTGTGCAGGTCTGTAGGGCTCTTCTCCCAGGCCCCTCCTGGGACTGTGGTACACTCCATCAGTGTCAAATCTACCACTTAGGCCAGGCCTCCGAGAAACCCATTTTCCCCACACTGCTGTGACCCCAGCTGCTTCTCCCCTCAGGGCTTACATCGCACTGTATCCCGCCCCACCACACAAAGTCCCAAGTTTTCTGTGAACATTTCAACAAAATCGACACAGGTGCATTAAAATAGGTTAGAAATCATAACCAAGAGCTTATACATCCTTTATTATCATTAGGAATGAAAATAGATTGTCTTATAAATAGGACATTAGGATGATACAGTATCTTTTACATGTATGAGCTGTCCTATAAATAGGTCACTGGGCAAGTGTGATGTCTGGGACACTGGGACAAAATAGGTTAAGCCCCTATGAGGACTGCTCCTTCTGCTCAGACCTCTCCCTTTACTGCTATTAGCATTTCTTTCTCACAGCGGGAGGCTGGCAGTGGGGGATGAGGGGGCCAGCATGGCTGGGTACAGGTAAGGGCTGTCCTCCTGGTTTGCAGACAGCCACCTTCTTACCTTAGTCTCCCCTGGCAGAGAGAGTGCTTGTGCACGCTGGGGGCTGGGGAGGGTGGGAAGCCTGCTATGTGGTACTGCTGGAGCTCTCTCGTGTCTTATAAAGCCACTAATCCTATTGTGAGGGCCCCACCATCATGACCTCGTCCGATCCTAATCCCTTCCTGAGGCTCCATCTTCTAAAACCGTCCCACTGTGGGGGCAGGGGACTTCAACATACAGATCTGTGGGGACACAACTGCTCAGTACCAAACACCCCTTGCTGGCTCCTGTGAGATGTCACTGTGGGTGCTGCTGCTTCCAGGCAGCCTTCCCTGATGTCCCCAAGGCAGAGCAAGGTGGCATCCTATGTCCTTCCAGCATGTAAGGCTGACCCTCTCAGCCCCAGAGGTCCTCACTTCCTCTACAGACATCCTGGCCCCATTGTGGAAAGCACCCTCTAACCTAGGTGCTATTTTTACCTTTCAGGGCCACCTGGACCCAAAGGTGACCAGGGGGATGAAGGGAAGGAAGGCAAGCCTGGTAGCCCTGGACTACCTGGACTTCGAGGTAATGGGGCTGTCCCGGGAGGGACCTGGGGTACCCATGAATCCATCCTGCCATCTCCTTTCTCATTGATGCAGGTGCTGGGGCTCCCTGGGGTGGGGGTGCCCATGAGCGTGGTTCCAGTGCTCTGGAACCGGAGAGACGAGGAGGCTGTTGGTGTAGCCAGAGGATGGAGCAAACCGCTCTTCTTAGAAGTGCCAGGACTTAAGAAAAAGTCCATGAGGGGCCCATGGCTCCACCTGGAGCCTGGATCCACGTGGGCAGGGCCTCCAGACCAGCCCTCCCAATATGCTATGTCTCCTCTGTGTTCCCCACCAGGCGCCAGATGCCCCTGCCCCACCTCACCTCCTGCTGAGCCTGCCCAGGCTCAGAGCTGAGTCACGAACACCTGCCCCTCCATCTTGCTGCACACAGGGACAGCCCTGCAGACCCCAAGGTGGAGGGGAGGGTACTTTGAAGCCTTCCAGGAAGACTCTTCTTCTTAGACTTATCTTCTCAAAAGTCTAAGAAGTTACTTTTTCACACTTCACATTGGTCCATTCTTGAGCCGTGCGACACACGACATTTTTCCAGGAGAGTGTAAAGACTTCAAACTGATGGAGGAAAAGGAGATATAGGGGACAAGGGCCCAGTTTTTTTTTTTATTTTAGGAATTATACCTCTTAAATCTCCAAGCATGTTGCCAACACAGCAGAGGCGGGGTCGGGAGGAGGAAGTCCCAGCAGGGCCTCCATGCCGGCCTCCCCTCTCAGAGTTCTGCAAACAGAATTGAGGGTGCCCCAAAGCTCCCAGACTGTGCAGACACCTTTTCTGCCTAATGAATCATAGGGTGGGGAGCTTCGGGCACAGCCTGCACTTAGCATTCTGTGGCCATCGGACTCTGGGAACAGATATACGTTGTGTTAGGAGGGGAGAGAAGGAAATTCCATCAGCCCTCTCTGCGGTCCTCCCACCCTCTGGAGGCCATCGTCCTCTTCCAGCCATTTGACACTAGTGCTGGAGGAGTAATTGTTGGGAGATGGGTTTCTCGTGAAACCAGCTAGCTTTCCAGGCAGGAAAGAACAATTAGTCAGTTAATTAAGGGCGCTCTGCTTTGCAGGGATTACTATGGGCTTAGGTCAGGCCTCGTGGGGGCCCTGGGCTCTCACTTGGTGAGAGCATTTGTTGATTCTGGCTCTCCATGGTGCAATCAGTGCAGGCGGTGGCTGTGGGGCCTCGTGGCCAGGAGCCCAGGGCCTGACTGGGCGGCAGGCCGTGCGTCCCGTTTATTGACCTTGCTGATCTCCATCCTCAGCTCCAACACCTTTCCTATATTTCCTGTGTTTATGGAAAGGAAGGGTCTTCTGTTATTTCTTTAAATAGGATGGGGCACTGCTTTATCTTCCTCCTAGATGCAACATGAGGTGAGGCTCACCACCCAGGTGCTTTTGGTTGAGGAAGAGCAGAGCTCAGATCCTGCCTCCAGCCCTCTCTACTAATTGCCTTCAGTAGCAGGTTATTCAATTTGCCGGGGTGTTTTCTCATTTATA
This sequence comes from Geosciurus inauris, assembly GCA_004024805.1. Lineage (NCBI taxonomy): Eukaryota > Metazoa > Chordata > Mammalia > Rodentia > Sciuridae > Geosciurus > Geosciurus inauris. Next base: position 55,565 of record PVHX01010637.1, on the reverse strand, counting down.
GTACAGGTGAAATAAGACCTCCCAATTTGTTGTGAGGATTAAATGAGATATGTCATGCCTGGGACACAGACAGCGTTCCAAAAAAGTGTTTGCTGAGTCTGAACCTCCAGCAAACCTGAGACTTGCTACATGGGTCAGGCACCACCAGCTCTCACAGCAGAACTGGGCCTTTCAGATGGAAGGAGTCCAAGCCTAACTGATAGAAGGGCTCATAGGGAAGCATAGATGCTTCTTTTGCTACATCTTTAAGACTCAGGAGACATAAGCTGCGGAGTATTATGTTTGCGTTAGACTATTGAACCAGACCGTGACCTCTAAGGGACTTCTAGTTCTGAATCTGAAGCTTTACCACTGACTCTTTTCTCTCCAGGTCTTCCAGGGGAGAGAGGTACCCCAGGACCGCCTGGCCCCAAGGGCGATGATGGGAAGCTGGGGGCCACAGGCCCAATGGGCATGCGCGGGTTCAAAGGTAATAAGGAATCTCAGTGCATCCTGGAGCCTCTCTCTCCGCCAGGCCCCAGGCAGCATGAGTGGTTGGAGTGGGTGGACTAGGGGGTCTCATTGTGCCTCTGCCCAGCTGAACACCCTTGGGCAAGTGCCTAGATCTCATTAAGCGTCAGTTTTAATCTGAAAATCAGAAATTCTCACACTGCTATATCCGTAGGGCTGTCGTGAGAATACAGCAGGTGTGCAGGTATGGACATGCTGTGAGGCCCTGACTATGGTGCTGCCCAGAGGTGTAAGCAGAGGAGGCCAGTGGGGGCTGCAGGACAGATACAGGCTGCAGGCCCGACAGCCCTTCCCGGCCAGTGCTACGGGCTTTCCCATGTTCTGCAATGCTCTGTTTCTCGGTATTTTCAACTTAATTCCCTTCTCAGATTTACATGGCCAGTGGTGCTTCCTCTGAGTGCTTTTTCTTCCTATGTCCAGTCCCCTTGTTCATTTTTAGGGGAACCTCCTTTAGAGTCAGCCCATGTCTTTCCATTTCCTTTTAAGATTGTCAGACTTCTTGTCAGTGCAGCAAAAGATGAGGATGTCCATTGCTCTTTTCCCCTGATTTCTTCTCATCACTTATTGCAGAAAAAAGAATTAAGACTCATTCCCACTCCCTTGTCTGGGATGTTCTTTTCATCTTGGAACACTGGGAAGTCTTAGTCTACTCTCCAGTTGGTGGTGAAACTGGTTGAGGGGTTTCCTTTCTTTTATAATCCCCAGTTAAAAATTAATTTTAAAACAGATTATAAGAGCCATATATCCTTGTTGAAAAAGCTTTAGACAAGACAGGTGTGTACAAAGGATAAAGAGCAAGTACCCTGTTCCTGGGGTTTCAGCTCTTATTCTTTACAATGACCACCATGAACTCTTTAGAACACATCCTGCCGGACCTTTCTCTGAGCACTTACACATATATGGTTGTCTTTGTTTTTTCACAAAACTTGGACTTCGACTTGCTCTTTTCATTCACAGTGTGCTGTGAGATTTGATTGGCAGATATCTTTCTAAAGAGCCTTGGACTAGGATTCCCTGGGTATTTTCATGGCCTTTGAGTGGTGCCAAGATTTTTGAACTTCTCTGTAGAGTGAGGTGCCAGCTGGGAAAATAACTCTGCTCTTTTAACCATATCCTGGGAAGGGAATTTCAAAATTCCCTGGAAACTCTTGCTCATGTTTTAATTTCCCTCACCAGAAAATCCGCCTGAGACACAAACTGTCTCTCTGTTACTGAAGCCCACCTCTCTTTTTCCCCTGTGCTCATTAGAAAAACTTAGATCTGAACTTCTGAACCCTTGACTGTTTCACGGGACTATCTGCTTCGTCTTCTCCATGGAATACTGTGTGTTCTTTGAGTTTGTGTGTTGGATGCTGATCTGTGCTGTATCTAGGAGGGAATGAGACACCCTCAGCAAGGAGACCGAGACGGGGATGCCAGTAAGCAAGTCCGGCCAGGTCACTAGATGCTGTGCCCACAGGGGTGGAGCTGTTGCCCATCGCCATGCAGTTGGGGTCTAGGGACTAGAACCATATGCCAGGGGCAAGTGTCAAAGAGGCTCCCTCCCTTCTGGTCCAACAAGAGATATTGACAGACCCCAGGGGCACAGGCTGTTTCTAGAGGTGGTAACAACCTGTGCTTGTGTGGATGAATCTGGAGGCTCCCTCCTGGCAGCTGGACCTCTCTTTCCTGGGGTGACCAGAGCAGGTGGCCTAATCATGGAGCTCCTATCTTCTCTGCTGTGCCCTCCAGTTGCTGGTGGCTCCTGCCTGGGGGTTTCTCTAGTATTGAGTTAATAACTGCAGATAATGTTTTTTTAACAATTAGGGTTTGTTTCTATTCCTAATATCAGCCTTCCTCTTGTTTCAGGTGACCGAGGACCAAAAGGAGAGAAAGGGGAGCGAGGAGACCGAGCTGGGGATGCCAGTAAGCAAGTCCAGCCAGGTCGCTAGATGCTGTGCCCACAGGGGTGGAGCTTTTGCCCATCACCGTGCAGTTGGGGTCTAGGGACTAGAACCACGCGCCGGGGGCAAGTGTCAAAGAGGCTCCCTCCCTTCTGGTCCAACAAGAGACATTGACAGACCCCAGGGGCACAGGCTGTTTCTAGAGGTGGTAACAACCTGTGCTTATGTGGATGAATCTGGAGGCTCCCTCCCAGCAGCCTTGGGAGCTGGCTGTGTATATTCCTAGTGCCTTGGTATTCTCATCTACAGAATGGGGACAAGAAGGGCCCCTGCCTCCTAGTAGAGGTGAGAGTTAAAGGAGTCGATCCATGTGAAGTGCTTCACCTGGTTAGGACTCAGGATGCGCCGTTATCATTATTCTGTACGATGCACCCATTCAGACCTCCTTCCTAAAATCATCAGAGATGCTTGCCAAAAGTCAGTTACTGACCTTACAAAAAATGGGGGTGTTGCATAGAGAAGAGCACAGAAGCCAAACAGAGTCTCCTGTTTTCCTCCTTTGCCACTAAGAGGGTGGTAAGGTTGGAGATGTTGTCTGGCAGACCACCCAGTGAGGCATCAGGCATGAAGATGCTCAGGTCTCCCTACAACAGGCACAGGGGGCGTGGGCTTATCCAGCTGTGCTGCTCTCTTCCAGGGTGTACGTGTAGGATCTTGGACAGATTGCTAGAGAGGAATGAGTAGAGTCTCCTAGCCAAGTTTTAAACAAAAACAAAACAATCAGCACGTCGTGCGTGCCGCTGGCTCTGAAGAACGCCACCCTGGGTGAGGGGGTGAGCCCGTTATCGCTTCCTTGGGCATCAAATTCCCAGCTTGGCCCTGGGAGGCCTGAGCCTGGGAAGGATGCCCACGCTCTCCGTTCTGTGGACCCAGGGACAAGAACTGCTGCAGAGTCACAAGTTGACCCCGACTGAGGGCCTCCCTACAGGGCTGGGCACTGAACATGGTCTTGGGGGGCCAGTTGCTCCTGCCCTGTTGGTGACTGTTTCTCACAGGACGTTGCCAAGGTAGCTGAGCAAATCATGGCATTTAGCTCTGAGAAATAAACAATTCCTGACAGCTTGGGCAGGAAGGGAGGAACTGTGTGGAAAGATGACCTTTGAGAGAGAGATCAGAAACGCTGCCATATACCGAGGGGTCTTGTCAGGACCTTGCTGGCAGCTGTTCTTCTGGCTGACTTGAGAGGAGATGGGAGGTCAGAGCTAGCCTGCGGACCGTGGGTATGAAGGATGCTCTGGTCACTGTCTACCTGGCTTCTGTGGACTGAGCTGGCCGGGCTCAAGGCAGTGGGGAGGTGGGAACCAGAGCCCAAGGCCCCTTGGGAATGGGTGGGAGGCCTGGGGAAGGGCCCCCATTTACTTGGCCTTGGAGCTGCTGACCACACAGCCAGAGGCTGATGTCAGATCTGGATGCCCCTCCCCAGGGACTGAGGCTTTCTTTCCTGCCTTAAAGAGACTCCACCCTGACTGGAGCCCAGAGCTCAGACACAAAGCTCAAAGCCCAGAGCTTGCACGAAGCTCCAAGCTGTCTCTTCCAAGTCCCCTAAATGGTCTCCCTGGCGGGTGGAACAGGGAGGGCCTCAGCAGAGGTAGCTCATTGACCGGAAGCTGTTCATAGCACCAGGGGGAACATGGAGACACCCAGGAGTCACTGACGACAGAACCCAAGGCCATCATATGTCTTCCCCTTGTGAGAGGCTCAGAGAGGAGGCCTGAGTCCCCACATCAGTAGAAAGGGCCAGCTGAGAACTGAACACGCGGGCATTCAGGGACAAGAGCATAGGCCCTCGTCCTGGACGTCGGGGTCCTGGACAGCGGGCTCTTGGAGAGTTGGGGTGAGCCCCAGAAAATCCCTAGTGACTCCCTCCGTCACCACTAGGTCTGGGTGTAAGCGCATGGCCCACAGATGATGGAGGTGAACCTCTGATCAGCAAGCTTTCCTTTATTCTGCAGCAAAGTCGATCCATCAGGCATGGGAGGGCCTATGTGCCGGGTACGGAGATGGCCCTCGGGTTACAAAAGGAGTCTGGGTTTTATCATTTACAATCAGGGTGAATTAATCACTGGAGACGCAGACGTGTGGTGTGGACAGTCAGGGACCTGGTTGTGCAGGTTACAATTTTAACTCAGGAGTGTGGTTGTAAACCGTTTGAAACTCCTTGTCACTGGGAATAGCTCGCAAGTCAGTGTTCACTGCTTGTCTTCTTCCTCTGGGACCTATTGTTACCCAGAGCCTCACTATGTGCTTTTCTGCTTCCAGGACTCATCTGCAGTGGGAAAGGGTAAAAGTCCAGGGCCCAACATTTCAGTATTCGCCTCCTCCCTTCAGGACCCATGTGGTTGGGAAGGGATGGATGTTTGCTTTTGGTGGAGATGCTGGGGATGAACCCAGGAAGGGATGACAGTTTGCTTTTCCCCTCAAGGCCCATTATTACTGGGAAGGGATGTACTGGGAGAGGTTTAATGTTTGGCTGATTTCCCCTCCCTCCTCCCGAGTCACACTGTCCCTCCGTTTTTCCAGGGAGTCGTCTTGTGGGAATATCACTTTCCATAACCCTTCACCAGGTGTCCATGGGCTGAGAGGCACGCCGCGTGGTAGGTTCAGGGCTGAGGCCTGTGCCGTCCCTTGGCGGGGTTACCTTCCCACGGCCTCCACTTCCTACCCTGCCCCTGGCCACGCCAAAGCCGAGCTATATTCAGACTCGTGCTGTTTCCGAAGCACTCCGGTCCTGTCCCAGAGGTGCTAACTATATCCCTGAGAGCCGGGCTCTAAGGAGAAGCCCAAGGCTCATGTTTCAGAGAAGTGCGGAAATGCTGACAAACACGATGCCCACTTCTGAGACTCGCTTAGTCATTGCCTGGGCTCTGGTTAGCCCCACGATAGAGCCTTACAGGGTGGGAAGGAGGCTGTCTGCAGCAGACAGACAGGCGCCTCCTCCAAAGCCAACGCTGTACAGGAGCCGCTAACCAGGCTGTCTCTGGAAACCCAGCCTTTGCCCAAAGATGGGGATCCTTCAGCAATGCCTCCAGTGGACACCTTTAGCGCAAAAACCTTGAGCTCCAGCAGGTGGGGATGTTACTGCACTAAAGGTACAGAAACAGGATGGACACCCCCAGGTGGGCCGTGGTCCATGGGCGTGTTCCTTTGAGGAGGACATGACAGAGAAAGCCTCTAGGGACCTGTGTTTTGAGTCAATACTAGAATATTTTTCAGAACAAAAGTCTTGCCATTGTTTACCCGTGTTTTGATCTGGAGTCATGGGATTTTAGGGTTTGGATGAGCTTCACATCAGTTCCTCTCCCTCCAACAGCCCCACCTCTCCAGTTCTCTGAACAGAGACCAAGAACAGAGAAGTGGAGGGACCCAAGGTCACCCCACCAAATCAGTCTAGAATCCAGATTTCTTGAGGCTGCTTGATGAGAAGCAAAATGATGTTTATTGTTTTGTTGTTGTATTTTGGGCTTTTTATTTGTTTGTTTTCAGCCAAGGGTGACATATCAGTCATTGCATTAGATGTTTGGCTTTTGGAAATTTGGCCAGGAAAAAAAAAAGTTCAACATTTGCATCTCAAGAGAGAAGGACATTTGTTTTATTCTAGTATATGATCTGTTTAAAGGAAAAATAAACAGTGTTTTCTTAGCGACGGAGTAGGTAAAGGATTCAATTTTGTTTAAGTCTCATGGCATGAATTTAAAGCAGGATATAAGTTTGGATTATTTAAAAAACTTTTCTCCATTTGGTTTCACATGGAAAAAAATATGCAGCATGATACAGAGTAAATTCTAAGCCAGTGTTTGTTGATAGTTATCATTGGAAGTTCAGAAAACCTGAAAAATGTTGAACACTTTATGTATATTTTCCATATTTAGGGAAATTTGGAGGCAGGATCCCAGTGGGCAACCAGCATATAGTGTAATTCAAAATAAATGATCAGAGGAGGGGTTCTCCACAATTTTCTCCTTAGCTGCTGTTTCTATCTCTGTTTTAGAATAAAGGAGACAAAGAGAATTGGGGTCTGGGAACTACCTTCCTCCCTGGGGGAGTCTTTTAGGATGATGTCCTACCTATAGTTGGCCTTATCTCAGGTCTGGAGAGAGAGGTCTATTGCATCCTTTATGTACAAATAATATTTTTTTTATTAACCACACATACAATCTTTATTTTTATAATTACATGGAAATCCAAGCAGCAATGTGATTTAAGAGTAAGTCAAGCTTTTAAGAAAAATGAACTGCCGCTGGGTACGGTGGGGCACGCCTGTAATGCCAGTGACTCAGGAGGCTGAGGCAGGAGGATCACATGTTCAAGGCCAGCCTCAGCAATTTAGCAAGGCCCTAAGCAATGTAGTAAGACCCTATCTCAAAAAGCGGGTAGGGGGGCTAGGGATGTGGCTTAGTGTTAAATGCCCCTGGGTTCAATCTGGTACCAAAAAAAAGAGAAAGAAACAGAAAAAAGAAGCCACTCCCACAATACTAATATGCATTTGTACCTGGTAGAGTCAGAGGAAGTTTCCACACACGTTAGACCACTTAGCTCTCAGGGCTATAATACTCAGGAGGCATGTTATGCGTATCATCAGGAGAAGAGGGTGGAGTAGAGAGGATAAGGGACTTGCTAGTGGTCCCCAGGGTTCGAGGGACAGACCCAAGACACCAATTGGGTCTGCCTGGCCTGGAATCCACACTGTTACTATTCTGCTACCCTCTGTGCTTACCATTTGTTCAGCCAGGGGTCCTCGTGGGCCACTCTGTGTGTCCTGAGGAGTTTAGGATGAAGGGGCTGATTTCCTCTTAGCAATTCTCTTACGTTACTTTCCAGGTGGTCTTCTCTGTGTTGAGTTTGCTCTTCTTCGCTCAGTCCTGGCCACCCTGTCCTGCTGCTGTAGCTCTGAGCTGGCCCACACAGACTCCTACAGAGTGGGCTCGGCCTCTGCCCCTGAAAGGCTGCCCACCCCGTGAGCCTTCTACGCGCTTCTGGGTTGTGTAGCCGATGGATGCTGAGGCACCTGCGCACCGCTGCCAGTGTTTGCCGGTGCCTTTGTTCAGCTTTTGCATTCCTCCCATCATCCATTCATTCTCCTTGTCCTCATAGTATCTGGCAATTGCTCAGCAGATACAATCACAGAATTACACATGGAAATGTGAAAGCGTTTTTCCAATGATTCCTTTCCAAAGCTTGTGTCTGTGTAGTAACTGAAAATGCAGAGGGATACAAAATTCCCTCAGGAAAATTGTCCTGAGGCAAAAACTGAAGCAGAATGGGAGACACCAGAGAGAAAAAGAAGTGCAGGGAGGTGGTCAACGTGGGGCGGCCGGGAACCAGGTGAAGCTGAGCGGAGCAAGCCCCAGGGTGAGCAGGCCAGAGCTGGCCATGGAGAGGGACAGAGGCCAGAGATGGAGTGGGACGCCCAGGAAGGGGAGACTGGCCTCCCTTACATCTGTCATAAAGATGGATGTGTGGACACAGGCAAGCATCTGGAAAGTCAGCCTTGGTTTACTCAGTTCTTCGGCAAACCTTTGTGAGCAGGTGCTTCACACCAGAGCCTCACTAGGGGCCCAGCGACCAAGTCTTGCCGAGAGAAAGACTCGGTGCGGGTGCACTGTAGTGTGGCAAGGGCCATGTCAGGAAGCCACAGTCAGGGAGGGGTCTTTGGCTCAAGTCCTGAGGAGAAGGTTGGTGGAAGGTGGAGGTATCCCAGGTGCAGAGAAGGTGCAGGAAACAGGAAGTGCCCTCTGAGAAGCCCGTGGGGTTTGGCGCAGCAGGAGTTTGGAAAGTAAGAGCAAGACCTGGGGTGAGGGGCATGTGGGGATCCCTATGGACCTGGCAATGGTCAGGGGGTTGGCCGTGGCCTTTTGGGCCCTGGGAGGCCACCAGCAGGCTGAGCATAGGGAAGTGGCTGTGAGGACCTGACAGGTACCTTGCCATCCTGGTGGCCCTCCACACCCACCAGGGCCTGGCACAGGAGGCAGGCCTTTCTTCCTGGGGACAGTCCCTACTCCAGTCTAGACTGCTTCTCTGCTCCAGCTCCTTCTCCACCTTCAGCAAGTCCTGTTTGTCAGAACCGTATTTCCAGAAAACGAGACCCAACTCCACGGGGCTCTGCAGGAGCAGCTTGCGTTGTAGGGTAGCTCAGAGAGAAAATGCCCAAGCTCCTTCACATGACACTGCTGCCTGTGGTTCTCCCTACCACCCACTCTTAGCACCAGTAGGAAGTCCCATGATTCAGTTCAGTTCCACTCTGTCTACCTGGAGGTGGTGCAGACCCCATGGGTCGGGTGTTCAACCCCACAGGGCTGCCCCCGCTTGCAAGTCCAAGCCTCCAGAACCACTCACCAGCCAGCTACAAATTAGGGGTTCCCATGATCCCCTCCTTGGGTGCAATCATTTGGTAGAATGGCTCACAGAACTCAGGGAAAGAGCCAGGGTTACCAGGCTCTTACAAAGGCTACAACTCAGGAGCAGCCAGTGTATGGGATGTGGTATGGAGGGCTGCTACCCTCCTGGCACTTTACGTGTTGGGCAACCTGGAAGCTCTTAGAACCTGTCTTGGGCTTTTATGGAGACTTCATTACATGTACGTGTCTAATTACATTACTGGCCCTTCTCCCCTTCCTGGAGGCTAGGGGACAGGGCAGGGCAGAGGAGTGGCTGAAAGTCCCAACCTTCTCATTGGTTGATGGCAAACTCATTACCAGCACAGGTGTGGTTGGAAGGGGCTTGTTATGAATGTCAGAGATACTCCAGTGCTGTTTCAGGAGCCAGGGACAAAAGACAAATACAATACAAGATGTTTCTGTCTCACCACTGAGGTAGTCACAGAGTCTTAGGAGCATTCCTTATGATCACAATACCGCAGTAACAAGCTGAGCTCCAACTCCTTTTCTGACCCACTGGCGGGTAGCCCTGAGGCCAGTCCATTATCCTCCCTGACCACAATTTTCATTTTTTTTCCTCTCTCGTTCTGTGTAGCGATGGCACCTGGCCTTTGTTATGGATTGCCAAGATCCTCTTTTAAGCCTTCCCCAAACTAATTCAGTTTCTCTTCCTAAAACCTTCTAGCCCCTCCTTCTAGGAGAGCTTTCCAAGTGCTGTGTGCAGAAAATAGTTCACTTCTGATTAAACCATGGAGTTCTTTGATTTGGTGGTTTCTCGTACACTCAGGAGGGCCTGCAAGCATTAAAGGTCTGAGTCTTTGAAGGGGCCAGGTGCACCATGAGAGAGTGCAGGGGAAGATTCCTGAGAGGCAGAAATTGCTGAGCTGGTCAAATTACATTCCTTTTTTTCTTTCCAGTGCTACGGATTGAACTCTCCCATGCTAGGCAAGCGCTCTACCACTGAGCTACATCCCCAGTCCTCCATTCATTTCTTATAAATGGTATTTTCAGCATCCCTGTCCAGAGAGAAAGAGACCAGGGCTGGGGCTGGTGCCCAGGGGAGGACCCAGGGCTAAAGCCAGGGGAAACGAAGCCCCCGCTTGGGAATAGAGCGGTGTTAGGAGGGTCATTAACCCATCTGCTAATATTTGTCTTCTAAATATATGCTAAGTGAAAACAAGAACCAAGGGCCAAAGTCTGAGAAAAATTGCTAGTTGGAAAATAAATAAACAAGCTGGTGTTTGGAGCTTATGTTCCCAGTTAGCTGCCATGTGTGGAAGGGGACTTGGGAGGGTTTGCATGGTGAGTTAAGCTTGCTACTCTGACGGCTCCAGCCCACTCCTTCTACAAACGAACCTCAGGCTGAAGGTGAGCACAGAATTTTCTATAAAAACAGTGCCTTGAAACCACCAAAGAACTGAACTTTGGGTCTTTGATGTGGATTTTATACCAAGAAAGTTTTAAGTTGAGACGTACATTCAAACTAGGGACGGTTGAGCTGTTTATTTGGAAAGCATTTCAAACAAGCGTGGGAATTGTTCTTAATGCCCATGACCCTGAGCTTTCTCCGGTGGTGATGTTGGGAGGTAAGGCGTGTGTGAGCTGCAGATGATGCCAGGGTGGCTGCCACTGCCTTAACTTCACCGCCTCATGTCCCCTCCTGTCCTTTGACACAGAAAGCACCTGTGGAGGGTATTTGGGACCAGCTTTAGTGGACTTATCTACCCCAGGGCTGGATTTTGGCCTATTTTCTTCAGGGAACTCTTTGTAGAATTTAGATGGAAGAAAGAGAAATGAGACAGGGAAGCCAGGCCCTCCTGGGGAGGTCTTGCGGTGCAGGCGGTAGGAGTGGTGGGAGGGATTCGTGGCTTCCTGGCTGACTCAGGAGCTGGGAGGGTCACTTGCCACAACGCCCCAAACCCACCACGAGCCTCCCTCAGGATTGCATTGAGCTCAATACCACCATGACTTGACCACCGCAGTCACTGAGCTCATGTGTATTTCAGAGCAACTTGTCTCCTGTGACCTAGCAGGAAGCCACTGAGAGGTTAGTCCCAGCCCACGGTCATGGAGTTGGCTCTCCCTTGAAGTCTCTGCCCTTGAAGCTTTGCTGTAAGGGCTGGGGAGCATCCTAACAGGAGAGTCAGTCCTGGAACCCAGAGGAGTATAACTGAGGGGTCAGTGGGAGGGAGCCAAAGCAGAGGGGAGAAAGAGCCCTCCCAGAAGGTTAGAATAATGTGCCCACAATGTCTTCTCCAGGGAGCAGAGAGGCCTTAGGCATATCAGCTCCAGGCCTTCCTAAGTGAGTGGGACATCACTTTTCTCCTGGCTCCCCGGGGTTTCTTTTCAGTCCTAAATGCCTGTTGACTCTCTGCTCATGTCCCCTCCCCACTGCCCTTTGAGAGGCTCAGGAAGAAAAGAGAAGGGGTCACCAGTCTGCCCAGGCCACTGCAGAAGATTCCTACATATCCAGCTCCAAGCAGGGTGTCTGGGCCTTACTGTTATCCGCCCACTGCTGCGGGGTGTGCTCCCAGTCCCGGGAGAGCAGGGAAAACTCCTCATTCCTCATTTGACATGACACATGTTGAGCACCTGCTAGGAAGAGAGCACTGGGGAGCAGCACTCCCGTTTCCAGAGAGCATGCAATAGAGTTGAGAGAAGCCTGAGGCGACAGCGATGCCTGTGGAGGGATTTCTGTTGCTCCTACCCGGCCAAGTCCAGAGCACCCATGGGACTCCAATCAGAGACACAGCACAGTGGACAGCCAAGTGTGGTCACTTTGTCATGTGACTTGGAGAAAGTCACTTAGTTTCCTCTCCTGTGAAATGGGACAGTAGTGACCACCGTAGAGGAAGCTTGCACAGATCAATTGACATGTCTAATAAAAACACTCTGAAGAGTCATCCAGTCCCACATTAAGTTCAGAGCAGATTACCTTGAAGAAACAGTGTTTTCTAAAGCACGCCCACAGGCCAGGACACATGGAAAGCCATGCCCTCCAGGAGAGCAGAGAGGATGAGCCGAGCCTTCTTTTGCTTTGGGGATGGCTCCTGTTCTCCCATATGGATCACATTTCCTGTTGAGAAGTGTCACCCCAGCCCAAGAAGGTGGGGCTGCCGGCCCGGCCCGTGCTGCAGAAAGACTGGGGGCATGGGGAGTTCTTCCTTTACCAGAGAATGAAAGTTCAACTTCCTTAATGGGCAGATGGTCCAAATTATCCCTGGGGCCCTGCTCTGCAGCTGTAGAAATGCAGAGCCTCTTTTCCCAGCCCCATGTTTATTTCTATTCTCCACAAACTCCCTTCTTTCGTCTTGTTTTGCTTTGGCAAGGGAACAGCAGGGCAGGAAAACAAACAGCCCGGGACCTGACTAGTCCAGGCCAGCTCGGCTTTTCCTCCTCTCCTTCCTTTAGATGCACAGTTCCCTGGGCTCCAGGGCCCTTCTGATGCACAGCCAGCCAGGTTCCAGGCTCCCCACAGGGTAGAATGGCATGTGACATAGCAGTGTGATACTCCTATAAGCAGGGAACACTGGCAAGGAAAGCTTTCCCAGAGAGGGTGACATCGATGTGCCTTACAAGACCTATAAGACTGGACAAATGGTGAGTCACGTAGCCCCAGCTTAACCCCAGATCCATCCTCTGACATTGCCCTTGCTGTGTGTGAAGACCGCCCACATAAAATATCCCCAACTGTTCCAAGCTGTCGCCTGCACCTCCCCGGTGACTCCTACATGCAGTCGGGGCTGAGAACCACAGCTTCAAGTCTGACTCGTTCCCGTTCCCGGAAGCCCAAAGAGGAAATACTTTGGACCCCACAGGGCTGTTGAGAGAGAGATGGAAAGTGCCTTGCATTTGCAGCCAGCTTTTTTGATATTTGCCTTAAGTGTTCAGCCTGAGAGTCGGCCTCTGACTCTACCCTGCAGCAGCTGTGTGACCCTGGGCAAATCACTTGACTCTTCTGGGACCGTTTCCTTTCCTGTTAAAAGAGAGCTATAATAACTAATTTGTGGCACTGTTGAGAAGACTAGTGAGAAAATGCACGTGTGAATCAGGCATTAGTTCCCTTCAAGCTCAACTTGCAACCTCTCCTGAGAGTGCCTACCACCTGGCTTTACTGTAGCTGGGCTTGGGGGTGACTCTGAGCCAGGTGTGGACAAGTTCTGTGGACAGTAGGGAGTTCCAGGCTACCCCAGCCGGGTTTGAGAGATGTTAGCCTTAGATCTGCTGAGGGGCTGAGCAATGAAGCCACTTGCTCAGTTGTACTGCAAGAGAAAGATATTTTACGTCTTGCTCTGCAATCATAACTGTAAAACCCAAAGCACGGAGTGTAAATAAGGTGAGAAATAATTGGATAAAAAACACCAGACACATCCAGAGATGCCAGTGCCCGGTAAATGAAACCAGATGCTTGGTTTAAATATCCTGGAACAAATCCCCCAGAGATAACTGCAAGTTCCCTTCAATTCCCAGCGGCGGGATGAGCAGCTGTCCTTGGTGGTGCAGAGAGGAGAGGTTCCTGTGTTGGAAGTGGGGGAGGGGCTCAAGGTCAACTCCAAGGCTACTTCAGTCTGATGCTCAGGGAATCTGGAGTGAGATCTGGCCTCCTTTGTCTGGACCTCAGTTTTTCCCACATACGTATTTCACAAAGCAGTGAGAGCAAAGAAATATTCGCTTGGGAGGAGAGTCCGCACACGTTAGGAGATTTATACAGTTTGCACTGGGAACCCAAGAGTGGCCTGGGCCCTTGTGTGGAATTCCTGGACCATTCCAGAGCTGCCTTGCTTGACGAATCACATCCAGTTTGCATTAGTGTGCAGAAAGTTGCTGACAGCAGGAGTCAGGCTTCTGCCGGATGCCCTTGTCCCCTTTCCCAAGTACGCTAAGGAGCCAGGAACTGTGTGCCCTGGGGAGAAGAGAGGAAGCGAGGAGGAAACTAATCCAATTGGAGGAATGAGCCCCTTGTTCCTGTTCCTAACACAGCGTAGTCGCTCTGCAAAGAGCCTGTCTGAATCTGATCTCCGTCCCTCCTTGGGCGCTGGGTCCCAGCTGTCCTGGGCAGCATAAGGAGACTGTTAGAGCTGACCCGCTCTGCTGGGCAGACATAAGGAGACTGTTAGAGCTGACCCGCTCTGCTGGGCAGACAGCTGGAGCTGGATGGGAGCTCGCAGTGGTGGAGCCCACTCTGTGCAAGACCCTGAGTCCTTTGCTCCCACCACCGCTGCTCTACACATGTCAAGAGGGTTGGTGTTGAGAGGTAGCTTTGGCCGAGGTGAAACTTGCATTCCAGCCCTCTTCTGAGTCCAGAAGCAGCCTCCTTCTACCTGCCCAGGTTTCCTCCCCTCAGGAATCACCACCACCTTGTCTGACTCAATGAAAACTCACTGATCCCCCAGGGCCCACAGAGACAGGCTGCCAGTGAGCCCTTAGATGGGTGTGTGGCATTCATGGGTGCCCTCTGTGGGCTTTTCTAAAAGCAAGGACTAGAGGCTCATCTGGGTGTCTTCAAGAAATAGGGCCTGCAAACTGCTAAGTTTTCTGCAGAACTGTTTAAAAGATCATTCAAGAGACCCTGCAATTGTACTTTCTTATAAAAGAAATTCTTTTTCTTGGCCTTTGAACATTTGCCTATATTATGAGGGTTTTGTACAGATTTTATACTTTAATAATTCATATTTATACTTCCACAGAAGTGAGTATTTGGCAGCTGAGCCATTAGACCTGTGCAGCTAACCTGCTGCTAGCACTAGTCTTCAGAGAAGATTCCAGTCCCTATATGGTAGAGTAAATAAGCCCATTTTGAGTATTAGTGTCTGTAGGACTGAAACAGTGATATTTTTATAATTGGTAAAGGGATGTAAGAATCAGCTTCTAGGGGCCAAAACAAGAGAATGTCTTCAAATGGCTTAAGTAAAAATAATTTGGCTACAGATCAAGGTGAATGTTCTTGTTCAGTTGTGTACCTTTGTAATTGGAGAATGTAAAATTGCCAAATAAGCTTAGAGGTTGAAATTATGTACTTGGTATTTTGTTATGTATATTCATATTAATTTTGAAAGATTACTTTTTGCTCAAAACTTGTCCTGTGAAATCTTACCTGGAAACATGTTTGCAAAACAAAACAAAAAAGAAAAGAAAGAGAGCCGGGCGCGGTGGCTCAAGCCTATAATCCCAGCACTTAGGGAGGCTGAGACAGGAGAATCGTGAGTTCAAAGCCAGCCTCAGCAACAGCGAGGTGCTAAGCAACTCAGTGAGACCCTGTCTCTGCATAAAACACAAAATCGGGCTGGGGATGTGGCTCAGTGGTCGAGTGCCCCTGAGTTCAATCCCCAGTACCAAAAAAAAAAAAGAAAAGAAAGAAATAGGGTCTGGGAAGACTTGGAAACCCTCAATCCATTATACAGGTGGGCCTTGCTGGGCCTGGAGTGAGACATTCATTCAGAATCCAAGGCCATTCTGGAGGCCACCGCCATGGGGATTCAGCTTATTACTCTAGGTTCTCATCTCAGGCTTAGCTGTTGACTCCACATCCCTACCTGTCAGCATTTCATTGCTGTAGGGAAAAGAATCCAGTGTGAACTGAATTCTTCCTCAGTCTATACAGAGGTGATGTTTTCGAAAGGGGAAAGTACAAACCAGGGAGGAGATCAGTAGAGTGGGCAAATGAAAAGTTACAAAACAGCAGGAAGGGGATCCTTCCAAGGGAAACCACCTGGTTTGGTTACTGGCGTTTCCCAAGGTGGTTCCTGCCCTCCCCAGAGCCTGGGGTCAGGGGCCCTGGGCTCAGGTGCTGGCTGGAACCAACCATACATCTTGGGCAGCCTTGACTTCTCCCAGGCAGGCACTTGTAGTGAGGCCAGGGTGATCCTAGGATGGGCCTTGAGCTTTTAGAAATGTCAGTGTCTCTCTCAAGTCTTTATAGACTGGGGTTGAGGCCCAGATGAGAAGAGAACATGGAGCTGGCTACACTGGGGCCAGGGAGACAACTTTTGCCATTGCTCCCTCAAAACAGGATGTGAGTGTGACAGTGAAGGAATGAGGATGAGACGCTGTCTCCATGTCTCCCAGACGCCAAAGAACATGCTGGACTGGCCCTGCCCCTGTCCCTCCCAGAGAGCTCTCTGCTCTCCTCTCCACCCCACACTGCCTGCCTCGATTTCTCACCTGCAGTGCTTCCCAGGGTGGCCTGGGATTACCACCCAGGACTTTTTGTTCAGAGAAAAGAAGGTCATGTGCCCCTGTGCCCCTTTCAGCCAGGCACTGAAGGTTAGGACTGGAACCAGGGAAGGATGGGAATCCGGCGATACATGAGGTCAGCTCTTGAGATGGCGTTGTGTGCTTGGCTCTTGTGCTCTTGTATGAAAGGATTTCAAGCAAGACATGAGACTTAGTAAAAGTATAGTAATGTTTACTAGAAGGGGAAAAAGACTCTCAAGGGAGAGAGTAGGTCCTCTCAAAGAAGAGAGGACAACTCACTTCTTTGAGTCCCAGCTCTTGCTGGGGTAGGAGTGAGATAGTCAGAAGCTTCCACCCAAGGGTCACATCTCAGCTCTGGATTGACAGCCTACATTAGCCAACAACCTGAGGGCAGCTCTTCATCTTCTTGGCCAGGCTGACAGGTCCTAATTAGAACTGATTTTGTAGAATTTGTGATCGGAGGGCTCTAGTCTCATTCATCCTGCTTTCAGGTCTGGGAATCTGTGGTCGCATGTATAGGATCTTGTTTTAGTGAGCCTTTTTGCTGCTGTGACTAAAAGACCTGACAATCACAATTTTAAGGAGGAAAAGCTTATTTCAGGGCTCATGGTTTCAGAGGTCGTGGACCATAGACAGCTGGCTTCAATCCTTGGGGCTCCAGGTGAGGCAGAACATCATGGCAGAAGAGTGGAAGTGGCTTCCATGATGATCATGGAGCAGAGGGAAGTGGCTTACATGGCTGAGGGAAGTGGCTTACATGATGATCAAGGAGCAGAGAGACTCCACTCACCAGATACGAAATTTATACCCCAAAGGCACACCCACAATGCACACCTCCTCCAGCCACACCCTACCCACCTTCAGTTACCACCCAGTTAATCCCATTAGGGGATTAATTCACTGATTGGGTTAGGGCTCTCACAACCCATCCATTTCTCCTCTAACCTTCTTGCGTTGTCTCACACATGAGCTTTTGGGAGACCCTCACATGCAAACCCTAACAGATTTTGCTTACGATGTCTTCACAATTAGGTCCTTTGAGCAAACATATCCCACCCTTTGGGTTCTTACCCGGAATCAATCTATCTTCCTCCTGTTATGGGAGGAATAGTTTATAGGGCTGAGATCAGGCAAGGGTCCTGAAATGGCCATCTCGTCAGACCTTGCTGCACCACGGTCGCAGGGCTATTGATGAACCTATTTGTTCTGTGCTAAGTATTTCCTTAAACTCCTAACCCACTGCTCATGTCTAACTGCGACCTCACCCAAAGGCATTCAGAGGGTGTTCCAATGGAGCCCGCTGACAAAGGCAGGCATCCAACCCCCAGCCGCCCTCTTCCTACCTCACCATCAAACACATGTTGAGTGCTTCCAGCCAACCAGGCATCATGAGGGCTGTGGGCAAGTCAGGCATGGCCTCCCTTCCCAAGGGAAGATAAGTCTAAGTGCGTGGACCCCTCACAGGCGCACAGCTTCCCGGGACCTCCCTCCAGCAGAGCCCTCTCCACTCTTGGCCTTCTGGGTAAGCCACATACCCACTTCCCTTGGCATGACGGCTTCAGGCTGAGAGTGACTGGCATCAGAAGGAGCAGTGGTCTTGGAAGGGAGGGATCTGGCCTCTCAGTAACAGCTGGTCACTTCCTTTCTCTCAGCCTCAGTTTCCTCATCTCTAAATGAGAGGTTGGGCCTGGAAGTCCTTGAATTCTCTGCCAGTTTTTGGCATTTTGTGGTCATCTCTTTTGTGGGACTCTAGGGCAAAATCAGTGCTTACATCCTGAGCACCCGTGCAACCCTGGAATGTGGCAGGGATTCCGTAAGTGCGTCTGCATGGGTGAATGCGTGAGCAGTGGAAAGCCACACCTGCGTTGTTAAAAAGGTAGGTTGAAAGAGTTAATGTAGACAAGGTAGCATTAGCGTCTAATCTGTGCCAAGGAACAGAATCACCCTGGACTTCCCTCAAAAGCCAAGCCTGCTTTATCCTTCCCCTGCCTAGAATTGTCAAAGTGTTCACATTAAAATGCAGGCTCGGAGATGGCTATACTTCACTGTCACTGTGGTCCTCCCATGAGACTCGGAGAAGCCCATGCATTTTTATGAATTTTGCATAGAAGAATTACTGCTCCAGGGTGAAAAAAATTGTTTTTCATGTAACTTCTCCATCAAAGTTGTAAATCAAATCCAAGTCATGAATCTCAAAGTTGGGAAGCAAATGAGCAGCCCCTGCTGAGAGCTCTAGAAGAGTGAAGGACTGTGGGAGAGAGGGGAGGGAACAGAGGGAGAACTGGCCAGAGGGTTCAGTGTCAAGTTCAAGCCCCCGCTCTTCTACTCACGGTGGGATGATCTTGGGTAAGGCATGTCACCTCTCGGCTCCTTTGTATGTCATGGGAAGACTTTGGACTATGTCATCTCCAAGTCTCTGCCAGCTGGCCAATTCTATGCTTCTCGGTCATTTGTGATGATTGGAAAAGCCCAAAGATTGTGTCGTAATTAACTAAAATAGCTCCACACACTCAGCAGTGGGACATCTGTAGCCTACAGCTAAGCTAATGCAAGTAGTTCCCAGAGATGTCCTCAGAAAAGGCAGCTTCCTAGTCCATACTCTCCTGGTTCTTCTCCTTGACCTGCCTCCATCTGTCTCATCCTCACCCATTTTACTGGAGAACCAGGTCAGGATGTGGGAGACCGAGGCCCTGCAGCAGGAAGGCGGATAAGGGCCGTGGGGCTGGCCCCAGGAGAAGCGTACGGAATGGTGGGGTTCCTCAGCAGGCTGGGGGATAGGAGGCCAGTTTTATGGGCTGGGGCTGCAGCTAGGCAGAAAGCCTCAAGCAGAGGTTAGGACCACAAATGCCTCTCCCCTGGGAAGAAATGGTGACTCCTTGATCCCCAAAGACAGGAGCCTGCCCTGTCTTTCCCCTCATCAGTTTCCTCCTCTAGGTCACACAGCAGGACCAAGCAGTGATGATTCTGGGCTCAGCCTGGAACTGAGAGCACTTTGACTGCTCTGTATAAAAGGGGAGCATCTCTGCCCTAGGGTGTTGGTGGAGCCTGTGGCCCCCAACCCCCCAGGACAGTAGGGACAAGAGGAACAGAGACCCAGCCCTATGGACATCTGGGTGTCTCTGCCAAGGATGGCGATAGGGGCAGGATGGATATTACAAGGAAATGCTCTTCTCAAGACTTGTGAGCTGGGGATTGGGACAAACTGCCAAATTGGAGCAACCTTCCTTGTCCCCTATGTTTTGGGTGAGGAATAGCTCCTGGCATTTCCTCCAAGCGTGGGTTTTCCATCCGAGAGGTGGAGCACTGATGATACCACACCTGTACAGAGCTGGGCAGGGACCAGCCTTGTAGTCGGTACTGGCTTCCCTGCTTGCAAGGGGCAGACACATGGACAGGGAGGGCCCAGTCTGGGCTAAGGACCCAGAGCAAGAGGAATCGTGTTGTATTCTCTTTACCCAGGGCCCTCACTCCGTGAGTCCAAATCAGATAACCACATGGAATGGTGCAGCAGGGCTTTCCTTGGGGTTGCTGATTCTCATTTTGTTCAGGAGGATTTTCTTGGGCTTACCAAGGTGGGATATAAAGGAGGCAAAGGGGCCTCTCCATCAATGGAGGGCAGGTATCAAGGGAAGTGATTGCAGTCTCCAAACCCGAGGTCCCGTTGCTCATCATGGACACCCTTGCCCTTGGCCCTCTAACTGGACCATTCCTTCCTGCTATGGGCCTAGAAGTCCCTGAGTTTCACACAGCTGGGAATCCTTGCCTTCCATTCTTATCCACTGTCATGTGTCCCTGACCCCAAGTAGCTCACATGCCCTGCAGGGTAAGGACGTCTCAGGGTGTCTGAGGTGAGGAAGAAGCTCCCTGGACTAACAAGTGTCCTGGGAGGGTCACAACCAGGCTGAGGCTGCCTCTCAGGCACCATGTCGTCTGAGTAAGTGGGAGCTGACCTATTGAGTGTGGGGTGAGAGCATTTCCGGGCAGTGTTGGGTTGCCCAGTGGGAAAATTTTACCCTGGGGCAGAAACTGCTGGGAAAAAGCCGAGTTGAAACCCTCTGCCCACAGAAACCCAAACCTCTTAACAAGTCATGACATGTTTCTTAGGCTAGGGGTTGCTGTTGGAGGGTGTTTGGTGACTCCCCAAGTGCTCTGCTGGAGGTGGCCTCGCTGCTCAGGCCGAGGAAAGGTGCTACCTGCCTGAAGGCTGCCTCCCTATACCTCTTGTTCAAGGACCAGCCCCTTGAACTATCCAAGTCCTTAAATTGGGAGTGTCATAAGCAAATCAAACTTCAGCCTACAGTTTCCCATGGAGGTAGTGACAGAGCTGAGATTCTGTTAGGGGAAGAAAGGACACAAAAAAATAAAGCTTAGGGCCATATTCTATAAGATAAAGCCAGAACAAAATTTGCCATCTGGTTTGGCTGAGCCCAGGGGAGGTGACACACCCTTCTGGGGCATGCAGCATTTGTGGACCCAATGGGCAGGGGACAGTTCACCATGGGGAGCAGCCCAGAGTCTGGGGACCTGGGGACAAGTGAGGAACAGGCTCCAAGGCTTGATGAAGTGACAATGGTGTCTGGGTGGGGTGATGCCTCATCCAGCTGAGGCAGGGTGCTCTCCAGTTTACCCCCATGGACGCTCCCCCTTCTTAGTTCCTGAGGTCATGTGGTGCTGGTTAGGAGAGGGTGGCCCACTAGGGGCCATAACTTTGCTTGGTGCATGAGAAGCATGGGCCTGGGGCCAGGAGCCAGGGACATCCTCGAATGTGGTGCTAGGAATTCTGTAATCACGGTCCCCATATGTTTCTCATTTTTTGAAGTGGTCCTGTTTCCAAGTACTCTTTTGCCACTTCTATATACATTGAAACCTCCAGGAAAATTCAATATTTCATATTCAAATGACATTTTCAGGCTTCCTCCACCATCCACAAAAGCATACGATAGGTCACATCCCTGTTTTCTCATGTGGAATGGGCAGTGCTGGTACCAATACCTGAGCTCTAGATCCAGAACCTGGAATCCTCTCCTGAAGCTATGAGATGCCCTGATGGTGGACTGTCCACTCGGACTCCCACCAAAACTGTAGATTCTGGGTAGTGGCGTCCGTCCAATGGTACCTTCCCACCTGGGTGTATTATCGAGTGAATTCGTCCATTCTTGCACGTCTCCATTTTACACAGATTGGCATCTCTGTGCACCAGGCACTGTATCAGGCCACATGATCCTTGGACTGATCCCAGTGACCTAACAGAGTAAAAGGCGATTGTGGTATAAAGGAATGAGTTATAACCAGAGAAGGGGCCCTGGCCAGGTGTAGGGAGGAGGGAAGGCTTTGTGGGAGAAGGGACATCTGACCTCAGATCTAAAGGAGAAGAAAAGTTTAGACTAGAGAGTGCAGAGGGGTTTTTCTGAGGCTGGGAGTCCGAGCCCTCCTCCCCTCCCTCACGTCTCCACCCCTTTCCTCATCCACACTTCCAAGATGGCGCCTTCCTCTTTCTCCCCACCCTTCTGTTCCCATCTGTCACTACGTGTGAACTAGCAATTGTGCTAGTCTCCCACACTAAAGCCCCAGCTCTACGGGGCTGGGGGTGGGTCCCTTCTCATGGATGTGCCCGCTGCTCTCCGACAGACTCTTAATCCCTTCTTTAAGAGTAAGGGAGTGGAGTGAGGTCAGGCTGGCCAGAGCAAAGAGGCTGTCAGGGACATCTAAATGTCAGTGCTGCATCATTTAGTACTGACCCGACACCCTGAATACTGCCTGACCTGTGCCAGGACCCACAGCATCCTCCTGCCGCCACCCCCCGCCCACACACGCACACACAGACCTCACCCTGAGGCTTCTGTTTCAACCTCCCCATGTGGCAGTACCCTGCCACGGCATATGCTGCTGCTGACAGGTGAGGCAGGGCTGTTAGACATGAGGACTTACACTTCCCTTGAGCCAGCCCGGGCCACGCCCCCCAGTAGGGGACCAGCCTCCTTGGCAGCTGCTGGCTCCCGGTTAGCACCTCATTACCACCTCTGGGGAGTTCTGGATGCTGGTTCCCCTCCACCTTTTTCTCTGGGATTCCCGTGTTCTCTTCTGCCTTCCTTTGGCCACCCTACAGTGGTGGCAAATACCATAACTCTGCTGGATGGATGGTCACCTGGCCAGGGATGAGGGATGCCCAGCAAGTGCACTGAGAGGAGCTTCACAGAGCGATGCGCTGTGGTCTCCTGGCATCCTGGGGTGCTGTGGCTCCTGTGGGGGTCCTTGTGGATAGCGTGGAGGGGAACCAGGATCCAGAACTCCCCAGAGGTGGTAATGAGGTGCTAACCAGCGCCAGCAGCTGCCAAGGAGGCTGGTCCCCTACTGGGGGACGTGGCCCGGGCTGGCTCAAGGGAGGTGTTAGTCCTGCCTCACCTGTCAGCAGCAGCATTACGTGTCTTGCTAAGGGGAAGAAGCCGAGCTGAAAAGGCTGCACACTGCGTGGTTCCACGCTGGCAGCAGGGAAAGCTCAGTGGCTGCAGGCGCTGGGGTTCTCGCGCAGGGGAACTCCTCTGTGGGACGCTGTAATGGTGGATGCATTTTATTGTACATTTGTTCAAACCCACAGAAGGTGCAAAACTAAGAATGAACTTTAGGGAAGCTATGGACTTTGGATAGTGACAAGGTATCAATCAACGGAGGTTTATTATTTGTAACAAATGTCCCACTCTGGTGGGGGATGTTGATCTCTGTACCTTCCAGTCAATTGTGAACCTGAAAGCCTTACACACACACACACACACACACACACACACACAAAGAAAAGAAAGGGGAGGAGGAGGAGGCTGACCTGGGCAGCTGTGACACACCCTAATTCTGCCCTCCTGCCTGGAAGGAGGAGAGTTGGGAGGTGCAGGGTAGGGGTCCAGACCCAGGTGGTGACACCCGGCTTCCGGCAGGTGGTGTGGATGTCACGATGATCCGCCTGGTGAATGGCTCGGGTCTGCATGAGGGCCGCGTGGAAGTGTACCACGACCGTCGCTGGGGCACCGTGTGTGATGACGGCTGGGACAAGAAGGACGGGGACGTGGTGTGCCGCATGCTAGGCTTCCGTGGCGCCGAGGAAGTGTACCGGACAGCTCGCTTTGGGCAAGGTAAGGCTTGCAGAGGCTAAGGACTGGGGAGAGGGCCGGCTGATCCCAGCCCTGGTCTCCTCTCTCCTCTCTGAAGCCCCAGCCCCTCTACTTTGGTTCTACCATCCCCCAGGCACGCAGTTAACATTCAGGCTTGTCTCCTGTTTCCCCTCCTGGCCCTTTTTCTCCATCCTGTGTTTCAGGCACCTGACTAGTCCCTGGCCCACTGGATAGTTGCTGGGATCTTTGCAG
The DNA here is from genome assembly GCA_004024805.1 of Geosciurus inauris. Classification (NCBI taxonomy): domain Eukaryota; kingdom Metazoa; phylum Chordata; class Mammalia; order Rodentia; family Sciuridae; genus Geosciurus; species Geosciurus inauris. The sequence continues at coordinate 32,192 of PVHX01010637.1, read as the reverse complement.
CTTGCTCTTAACTCTGCCATGCTTTTGTGCTTACTTGACAGCTACACAGTACTGACCGGTCCTGTTCTAAACACATTATGAATATTCACCCATTGAGTCCTTAGAGCACTGTGGAGTAGATATAGATTTCATCCCCCTTTTCAAATGAGGAAACTGAGGCACAGACAGGGTGGGTAACTTGCCCAAGGTCACATGGCTAGCAAATGGCAGAACCTGTCATCAGACCCAGGCAGGGACCTCCAGAGTCCATGCCCTTTCCCTCTCTGCTGGGCTGTCTCTGCCACTCTGATCCTTTTCTGCTCCAGATGACACCCCCAGAGGTACCATCTTGCCCTCGTATGACAAGGTTGTGAAAGCCTTGTCCATTCTGTGGCTTTCCTTTTGACTTGCCTGAGCACATCTGCCTCCCTACAGATGGGACAAGATGCTACAGGGGAGGCCCAGACCCTAACCCTGGGCAGCAGCTGGTTTAAACTGTCGTCTCTTTTCGGGTTGCAAAGAGGATGGCTCCACCCCAGCTCTGGTCTCCAGTCACCACACCACATCTGTCTCTCAAACTCTGTACTTTTCTGCCAGGGCTGCCATGGCAAATACCATAGGCTGGGTGGCTTGAGCATCAGGAATTTATTTCCTCACAGTTCCGGAGGGGAAATCCAAGATCAAGGTGTTGGCAGAGCTGGTTCCTTCTGGGCCCTCTCTCCCTGCCTGTGGATGGCGTCCTCTCCTTGTGTCCTTATGTGGTCTTCCTTCTGCGTGTGTCTCTGTCCTAATCTCTTCTTCTAAGGACACCAGTTGTGTCAGAGTAGGGCCCATTATAATGACCTCATTTTACCTTAATTATCTCTTCAAAGTCTTTTCCGAATACAGTCACCTTCTGGAGTATTGGGAGTCAGGACTTCATCATGTGACTTTTGGAGGGACACAAATCAGCTGAAAGCCCTCGGCATGCTTACTACGGTCACGGTCTTAATCCGTTTGGGCTGCTATAACAAAATATCAGAAGCTGGGTAGCTCATAAATAACAGAAATTTGCTGGGCAGGGAGGCACATGACTAATCTCAACACCTTGGGAGGCTGAGGCTGGAGGATTGCACATTTGAGGCCAGCCTGGGCAAGTTAGCAGGACCCTATCTCAAATAAAATGGAAAAAGCTGGGGATATAGCATAGTGGTAGAGCACCCCTGGGCTCAATCCTCAATGCCACAAAACAAAACAAACAGCCCAGCAATTTATTTCTCACAGTTCTAGAGTCTGCAAAGCCTAGATCGAAGTGCCAGTAGATCCAGTCTCTGGATGGGCTTCTTCCTGGCTCACAGATAGCTCTTGCTGTGTCCCCAGTGATGTCTTTTTGAGGGCACTAATCTCATTCGTGAGGGCTCCACTCTCATGACCTAATCACCTCCCAAAGGCCCCATAGTACCCTTATCTTGGGGCTTTCATTTTTAATATGTGAATTTGGGGGAACATAAGCATTCAGTCTGTTGTGACTACGACCCACACTGATGTGAAGATCTACACATGGACAGCAAGAAGCATTCACTATATACCCGCCAATGTGGGCTGCATGTCCCCAGCACCCGTCCCACCCACACTCAAACACACACTTGCACTCACATGTGCTCTCTTGTGCCAGACCTTGAACGTGGAGAAACCTGGGTTGACTCCAAACCAGCCCCATGGCTCTGAGGAATGCTCTGCTCCCCGTGCCTGTTTAATAGTGAGCTGTCCTTTGGCTGTGTGGCCTTGGGCCTGCCATTTCTGCACTCTGGGGCTTGGTGTTCTTATCTTCAAGTAAAGGGCTTGCAGGCTCCATCCAGCCCTGGCCCTGGGAGCTAGGACACTGCTGCTCGCCTCTCAGGAGCATCAGCGCTATGCTGAGAGGTGGGCCTTGTCCTCCCACATTCAGGGGCCAGGTCTCTCTGGAGGTCTGTGGATGGCAGTGGCCCACCATGGCAGCTCTTTGTTTGTGGACTTGATCTGGACAAGTGTGCTGTCTTGTCCCAGGCAGCAGCTGTCCAGCACTACCCCCAACCCTGTGCTAAACAGCTACAGGGACTCTGTTCGGCATGAGGGGTGAAGGTGGTATGTCCTCTCTAGGTGGGGAAACAGTCAGGTCATATCCAGACTGGCACTGGAAACCGCCATTCTCGACCCCATGATAGAGTTCTTGCTTGGAAGCTCATCTTTGGATGCCTTTTGCATCAGCTGAAGTTGGGGATACTTGTTGAGACAGCTGATAGGAAACACCTGGGCAATTCCACACGTCCTGGCCTCTCCACCTCTGGGCCAAAGCACATGGGGACTTGAGAGGCATACAGTGCCACGGAGGGCAGCCCACGGAGGGCACCTTCCTCCCACATGGCTCTGAGCTGCATTCCAGCCTGTTTCTTCAAGGAAAGCTGCCACATCATCTCCCTGAGGAAGAAGAGGGAGAGTTTGCTCTTCAATTTCAGGATCCATCCAGTGAGAACCCCTTCCTAATAAGAGGAAGCAAAACCATTTTTGTAAAAGAAAACTGTAAATTCTTCAAAAAGCCCAAATAGGCACTTGGAAGGTCATGGCAGTCTTTGCCTTGGGTGTGAAGGTAGCCCAACCCCAATGGCTCCCAGGCTAGGCCAGCCGTCTTGTAGACTGTGGCCTCCTTTGCCCTGATGTTTGGATGACATGACCTGTAGGAGGAAGCCCCGAACTCCCACTCCACTGCTTAAAGCAGTCCGAGGACTCAGTTCTGGACCGCTGCTCCCCACCTGTCCACTCGCTTGTCTCCTATGCTACTCAGGCCCTGGGAAAGTAGGTGGTCAGTGTCACTAAAGGGCACACAGAGGGAAATAGAAGCCTGAGAAGGAAGGAACTGGAGGGGCTTGCTCCAGCTGAGGCTCAGCCAGGGGCCCTTTCCATCAGCCCAGGCTGCCCTCCACACGCCTCTTCCCTCTTCCCACAGGCAGGTGCAGGACACATTCATGGGCCAGGTGCTAGGTGCAGGGTCAGGGCTCAGAGCACATGAGCCTAGCCCTGACCACACATATCCAACTGAGGGGGATTCTTAGCAGCGTGGTAAGTGCTCCGGTGCCACAGGAGTGCTGGGCAGAGGGGAGGGGAGGCCCACCTCTCCAGGCAGTGAGTGGGGCGTGGGTTAAACCCCTGGCCCCACCTCCTACCCACCTGTTCCCTGCCTCTCACTCCAGGTTCACCCCCCATTATCCCCACAGAGCCTCCCAGGCCCTCCATCGTCTGTGTCTCTCTGTGCCTCTTCTGGATGCATGTCCTCTGTCCCCCAGACTCAGACCCATCCCTCCCTCAGCCTTGCCAGAAAACTCTTGCTGTGTTCCAGAGCCCTCTTAGTACCCCTTTCCTTTTTAAAGTTACTTAGCCTTCAGCCTCCTCTCCTCCTCTACTTCTGTGCTTCTTGAATCTGCACACAGTCTCTAGAGGCCATTTCCATACCTAGGGCCTCAGCATCAACCCAGATCTTTCCCTCTGTCCAAGAGTGTTCTGTTGAGCTCCAGGCCAGCAGCTCCAGTTACCTCCCAGATGTCCACGGGTATCTCCAAGGCACCCGCCAAAACTGCAAGCATTTCCATCCTGCCAAATCCTGTACCCCTCATTGGCCCCTAGCACTGCCGGCTCAGCCAGAACCCTGGGGCACCTCCTCTCTGTCTGCTTCTCCCTATCTGCTCAGTCCCCGAGTCCTGCAGAGTGTCCACCCCTCTGGCTTCTCTGGAATCTGTCCTCATTGCCCTCACGGTGGAGCCTCAGGCAGGATAGAGCTGTGGTCAGGAGCTTCGACTCTGGAGTCAAACCAGCGGAATCCTGTCTCCGCGGCCTTCTAGGTGGCGACCTTGAGCAGATCTCATAAGCTCTAGGCTTCAGTTCTCCTTTTTAAGGGTGATAGCAAATGTTAAACGAGATCATGCCAGGGAGCAGTTAGAGTGCTGCTGGCGTCCTTGCACAGGTCTGTCTGCTGTGCGTTGGGTGAAGGGGGCTGTCAGTCAACAGGGTTTTGCTAGCTGCCCAATCCTCCATGTCATGCCACCTGCAGCTGGCTCCTGGTGCCTCCTCCTCGTGGCTGCCTGGGACCATTCTAAAAAGAGCATCTGCACATGTCAGCTCCTTCCTGGATCCTCCGTGGGTCTTCACTGGTCTTGGGGTCAGTTTGGTTTCCTTCACTTAGCACCCAAACTCCCCTTCTTCTGCCCCCTGCCCACTGCGGTCCCCGCCTGGCAGGTGTCTGCTTGTGTTCTCAGAACACACCTAGGGCTGTTTCCTGTAGCCATGACTTCTCACCTGCTGTTTCTCTGCTAGGCCTTGCCCTCCTTCCTCAGCTGGGGAGTTCCTGCTCAGCTTGTAAGCCAGCCCAGTTATCACCTCCTGAGAGAAGCTTTTCTGGCTCCTTCCATCCTTCACCTCAGCATGAAAACACGCCCATGGTCCTGTGGCAATTCTGTGCATATCTCTGTCGCTGCCTCCGCATTGCCCTGACCTCCGAGAGGCATATGAGCATCTTGAGGGCTTCACCTTTACAGTTCAAAACCCAGAATTGGGACATACTAGGTACTGGGTGAATGTAGGGAGGAAGAAAGGAGAGGAGGGGGCAGGGAGAAGGGAAGGAGGCAAGGCAGGGAGGGAGGAAGAGAGGAAGGAACAAAGGGAGGCCGGGAGGGAGGAAGGGAGGCAGGGAGGGAGGAATTCCAGTGCCTGCCTAACCTGAGCCCTCTCCAGTGTAATATGCAACATCTCCAATCCCTGGCAGTTCTCCCTGTGGTCCAGCACCATTAATTTTTTTTCCTGGATAGGGCTTAGTAATCAAATTATCTGTTTCCCTGGAGAGAAGCAAGGAAAGACCTGAATAGGAGAGACCTGAAGCTGCTTTACATTTTAAATTTGTCCAGGAGGCACTGGAGAGGGAGAGGTGTGGCTGGAGCCAGGTCTGGGGAGGTGGAAGGGCTGGGATGAGCACAGCTGGGAGGAGGCCACAGCAGCAGGGAGCATCGCCCCTGAGACAGATGCAGAGAGGAGGCAAGGATGGGCACAACCAAACAGCTTCGTAGGTGGCAGCAGGCAGGTGGATATCGAATTATGTCACTGTTACCATTTGGGCCTATTTTTTTTTCTTTTCTAAAATAAGGTGCAAATACTGGGACATTGCTTAGTGTAAGAGTCAGCCCATATTGTCTGTACAGGGTTGTAAATATTTTAAGCTTTGTGGGCTGGACGACCTCTGTCACAACTACTCAGGTCAGCAGAGGAGAACTGAGGAAAACAATTGTGTACAGTATATAACCAAACGGGCAGGGCCCTGTTCCAATAAAACTTTATTTACAAAAATAGGCATTGGGCCACATTTGGCTCGTGGTCTGCTGCCCCTGGGTAAGTGTTGTGGGCTATGGACTGTGGTTCTGTGATAAGAAGCAAGGCCTGGACTGGCTGAGAGTCAGAGGCCAGCCAAGTGGTGTCCCTTAATAGTTACAGAAACACTGACGAGTCACTTCATCTTCTGGGGCCTCAGTTTTCCTCCCTCTTAAATATCTGTCAAATAGCTGTCCTGTCTTGAGAGACTCAGATGAAAGCCTGCAGGATTCAGTATAACCTAACCCTACTATTCGTGTTACTTTAAATACACATGTAGAAGCTCCAATATTAGCTCCACAAGATAGTTTTTGCTTTTGTTGATTTGCCTTTTGTGTTTGTTTGTTTAGCAATGTATTCTGAACACCTAGAATAGGGCTGAGCACAGAGTAGGCCCTCAAACATTTGTTCAGTGAATGATCACCTTCAAACCTGGTGCTGTGTGCATCAGACACCTGGGCTCTTTACCTGGCCCCCTCAAGGTGGAAGGACGCCCTGTGGCTTCATTCTCTGATCTGTAAAATGAGCAGCATGGTCCCTGCCCTAACCCAAGAGGACTTCATCCTGCTGCTGAAGGAGCTGGGCCGGCGGAGCGTAGACCTGGCCTAGCAGGTCTCCTCAGACTCGAATGTTTCCTGACTAGCTCCCAGGCGATGCTCACAGTCCTGGTCTGGGACCACACCTTAAGCACATGTCACTTCTAAAGCTAAGGTGAGGATTGGCAGCTGGAATGCGCAGAGTACTCATTTCTGTGACATAGCATGAGGGGTCAAGATGGCTGGCCGCTTCCTTCACCTTCAGTGAGGTTCCGTATGGTTGTCAAAATCAAAGGTATTCAGGGCTGCTCATTTAATGACCCTGTTCCCTCTTTATGGCCTTTCCATGTCTGGACATTAGCCAGGACTCCCTGGCTGGACACCAACTAGGGATTGGAGTTTTAAGACCCTATATGCACATTTGGGCCTGTTCTTTGTTAGTCTCCTTTATTCACTGCTTTATTTGCTTTGGGTGTGACTAATCCCAGAGAGCTCTTGGGTCTGTGGCCTTTTTCTGGGTAGTTTGTAAACTGATTTGTTTTCCTGGAGATGTTTAATCTGAGAGCTGTTGGTGTGCTCAAAGGGCCTATTGTGCAAGAGCCACAGCCCTGCAGGCCGGGGAGGCTCTGGGGAGGACACTGGGTCTAAGGAGGACAGCAGAAGGGGGCCTCTCCTCCCTGGTCTGCCTCGGACTCCCCGCACACCGATCCCCATGACGGCAGATGCTGACAAGCTCTACATAACCAAAATATGTCTACACCACTTGGTTCACGTGGTAGATTCAGTCAGCAATGCTGTGGTTTAGATGTTCCCTTGACATTCTCTGTAAGGGGATTTCACTGAGCAGCTCAGGACAGAGTTTTGTCATTCATTTTGATAGTTGGTCCTGACAATTTCACTGAGAAGGAGAGGGATTTCCTGGCTACTGAAGTGAAATGGAGAGGTGATGCTTGAGGATAGGGTACAAGACTAATCCCAAGCTACCTTTTTATGGCGACACTGGGACTTGAATCCGGGGATGTTCTACCACTAAGCTCCATCCCCAGCCCTTTTAATTACTTATTTATTTATTTTTAAATATTTTATCCTTTTTTTAGTTGTAGGTGGACAGAATATCTTTATTTTATTTTTATGTAGAGCTGAAGATCGAACCCAGTGCCTCATGCGTGCTAGGCGAGCACGCTACCACTGCGCCATAACCCCAGCCCTTATTTTTCATTTTGAGATAGAGTCTTGCTAAGTTGCTAAGCCTGGCCTTGACCTTGAGTACCTCCTGCCTCAGCATCTGGAGTGGCTGGCATTACAGGTGTGTGTCACTGTGCCCGGCCCCAAACTGCCTTTACTACGAGTTTTCTTAGATTCCACAGCCCTTTCTAACACAGGAACTATAGCCACGTTGACTTGCTCAGGGTGACACCACCAGGAGCATGATTAGGACCTGTTTTATGACTCTTAACCCTGTTGTCACAGACCCAACAAGTGAGGGTGCTGGGGGTACCAACAAAGGCTGGTTTGGCTACAACTTGCCAGGTTTCAGCACTGGAAGACCCACATCCCAAGAAGCCCCTCCCAGTTTGGAAACTGACCTGGTCACTCTAGATGGTGTTGAGACTTGAATTGAGGCGTGTCTCACGTCGGAACCTTGCGTCTGCCTCTGCCAGTGTTGCTTGGTACACGCACAGCTCCTTTGTTTACACACAGACCCTGGCTCAGTAGGGCCTGGGCTCCACTGAGGGGCTCCACTTCTAACAAGCTCCCGGGGCTGCACCCGCTGTGGATCAGAACCTCACTCTGTGTAGCAAGGCTACTGCTTCCATAGGAGCCCTGGAACTGGGGCCAGGCACAGCCGTCAGTGCAGCGAGGGGACTGAGAAGTTCCCTTCTGTTTGTCAGTGGTGGCCCAGGGTGACTTCTGTGCAGCTTATTCCATCCTTCTCCCGACAAGCACTGACCCTAGACAAGCTCTGCCCATTCACTCATGGAGACACACCCAGCTTTCCTAGTCTAGTCCCCTTAAGTTCATTGTGGTACCACAGTGCCAAGTTTATGCTATCCAGTGCTCAGTGCAGTCCAGGGAGAGCCCATTAAAGCACCAGGCCCTCCGTGCATGGGAACCTCCAGACCAGCAGGCAGATAACTTTAGGAACTGAGTGAACAGGGCGGGCTAGAGGTAACACCATCAAATAGATTGTCTCACCAACCTTGGATTTGGAGACTTGACCTAATTACTGATGGTTTAAGGATGCTCTTGAATATTCTTAAATACACGTCTGGTGAAAATGTTAAACTCTGGGATCTGTTGTCCTTTCAGAATCACTGTTTGGGGTTCACAGAATGGGACCATCTGCCTTAATGGATGCCACTCATAAACCGGGTGACTGAGTAACCTTGGACCAATTATTCTCTGAGTGTCAGTTTCCCACCTATAAAATGGGTGTTTGTAGCTGGGCGTGATGGCACACACCTGTAATCCCAGCACTTCGGGAGGCTGAGACAGGAGAATTGCAAGTCAAAGCCAGCCTCAGCAATGGCGAGGCGCTAAGCAACTCAGTGAGACCCTGTCTCTGCATAAAATACAAAATAGGGCTGGGGATGTAGCTCATGTGGTCGAGTGCTCCTGAGTTCAATCCCCAGTACCAAAAAAAAGGGTGTTTGTTAATACCTACCTCAAAGCACCGTGGTGAGGACAGGGGAAACTAATATGCCTGACACACAGGAGATACAAATGTCAATTATTGTCATTCTCCTCACAAGAAACTTAGCCTAGAAATAAGCATGAGTTATTTGCAGAGTGGAAAGGGCAGAAGGAATCCCCGGCTCTGAGAAGTACCTACAGGGCCACCAGGCACAGGCTGTCAAGGGCAGGCAGAATCGTGCTCCATTTTCTCCCCCTTCCTGCACCCCCTGCTAAGAAGCCGTGTTGACCTGTCTCCACAGGCACAGGGAGGATTTGGATGGATGACGTCGCCTGCAAGGGTACAGAGGATACCATCTTCCGTTGCAGCTTCTCTAAATGGGGGGTGACAAACTGTGGACATGCAGAGGATGCTGGGGTGACATGCTATAGGCACTAAAAGTCAGCACAGCCCAAGGTCAGGCCCTGTCACCCAGCCTTGCTCCTGCATTTCTGGGGTCGGGACATCGCTTGGAGCTATCCTGGCTGTGCCTTTGTTCTGCCCAGTCCAGTATCCCCAGCCCCCATAGCCCTACCCAGGACCGTGGTGGCTTGTCACTCTCCTTCCTGACATCTGCTCCAGAGTGCTCTGTGGGATCTGTCTCTCTCCCCTCAGGGTTCCTGCATGGGGGGCCCTGGTCAACTGGATCACCGGTTTGCTCAGTGGTCTGAGCCATCCACAGGGCCTCATTATCCACGTTACCTTCAGTCTCTCGGTTACGTTTGAATACTGAGAAGATATCAGAGACGAGTATGGCAGTGGAGATGGGCAGTGTTACGAATCTTTTACTCTTCAGATAATTCCCAAGCCTCATTTAGGCCAAGAGTGTCAACACCTGCCTCCCCAGCAAAAGGCAATCCTGAATGACTTGGTTTCCCCTCTTTCCTCTGCCTCTGCACACTACGGGTTAGTTTGGGGAGGGAACGGAGAAGAGAAGCCAGCCGTAGGATAGAAAGGGAAATGCACGACTCCTGCAGAAACCCAGCTGGAGCTGGAGAAGGGAAGCGAAACTAGCATTTATCGAATGACTACAGTGGAGTGCTCATAGTACCTTGGGTGCTAAATTCATTTATCCATTTTGCTACATTGGTACAAGGCATGTCAGTCCAGATAAGGTCCTGCCTCCAGGGTGTTCTCACCTGGCCCGTTCCGCTGGTCTTCAAGTCGGAAAATGAAGGTGACTGAGACCAAGTTCCCACTGGAAACTTAGTGTGTGTTTGCTAGGCTTGAGCAAGAAGCTCGGGCCAGAGACCTGGGTGCTTAGAAAGTCACACAGGCAAGATCAGACGTGATGGGCTGATTGGGAGGGTGAGCGCCCATGTTAACTTAAGTCTACCGCTCAGTCATCAGGCAGTCAGGGTTAAAGGCAAGTTGACTGTGTCTCAGAACTGTTAGGAGGTGGTGACATAGCACCTTCCAGGTCGTTTCAGGTGTCCTGTGGTCAGGAGACACAAGTCCTGATGGGTCCTGTAGGGTGGAGGGAAGTGAGGATTCCCTATAATTTCCAAGGCAGTAAAAGGCTAGGGCCCTCCACTCATATGCAACCTGTATCCCCTCCTGGTGATAGGGAGGTCAGACTCTGAAGTGTACATGAGGAGGAGGTCAGACTCGGCCATGTGCAGGTTCTGGGGAGCTACCTGGTAGCAAGTATGTACAGCTCCACCTCTCTTTGGAGGAATCACAACTCACAGTTGGGCCTTGGATACACAACCACCTGTCACATCAGGTGAGCATTATCATGCACTGGGAAAGTAAGACCTGGGTTCCTTCAAGCATAGGTCCAGGAAAGGTCCTGGCTGACAACTAAGCCAACATGTGCCCTTTGGTCATTCTTTGCTTACAGTATGCTTGTTATTCTCTAGTGTCCTAATGATCAGAGACTCTCCTTCTGACCAATTGCTATGTTTACATAACATACATGTACTCATGCATCTTTTTCCAGAGCCATTATATGTATGCATATATAAACATAGCACTCTTTATTACATAGCTCAGCACATTGTGAAGTTTGCATTTAAAACAAAATACTAAAGATAGAAAGATGTCACTTTGAAAAAAAATTCACAACTCAGTTCTGGCAAAGAAATTGCTCCCCCACCAGTGAAGACTCACATAGTTTTTACTTGGTCTTTTCGTTTGGGGAAACACAAGCCTTGTTTTAAATACAAAACAACATTGAAAAGTGTTTGAACCTTAAACATAGATGTCGACTAGTTTACATACCTACTTAAAAGGACATGGAACTGACCATGGACCTGTATATTTCAGGGACTAAAGGAAATTAGGCCTGGCCTAAAATACATCAAATCTTTTGTAAGAAAGAATTTCAATAAAGTGAAAAACATGTCACCAATATCTGCTTCATCATGTTTTTTTTCTCATGAAAACCTAGAGAATGTGGGGAGGGCTGTGAGGTTGGATAGCCTGATCATTTTCCAGTGGGAATCGGTTACAAGGGCTGCTTAAGAAACGCTACTTATCTACTTCTGGAACACAATCTAGACCAAGAACCTGATGGAACATGTCTTGGTCTGCTTTCTATTGCTATAATGGAATACCTGAGAGTAGGTAATTTATAAAGGAAAAAGATTAATTTGGGCTCACAGTTCTAGAGTCTGGGAACTCTTAAGATTAGACAGTCACACTTGATGAAGGACTTGAACTGTTTCAGCTCAAGAGCAAGCGGGTGCAGGCAAAAGAAAAAACTCGAGAGATGGACTTGCTTTATAACAAACCAGTGTGGCAATCACTAAGCCAGTCCTGTAAGAGAGAGACCTTGTGAGAGAAAGGCATCCGTCCATCCATGAGGACTCTGACCCTATGCACTTTGAGGAATTAAAGTTCCAACACGTGAACTTTAGGGGGACACAGGCAAACCTTAGCAGAACTTGATGTCTCCAACCTTGTTTGGCAACCCAAAGGAAATGGGTCTCAAGTCATTGCCAGGAGAGAATGGCTTTTGAATTCAATAAAAGGAAGACCACCTGTCTACTGGCATTTCCTCCCATCTCTAGAGGTCTCACTGGGGAGAGTTATATTCATGCATCAGTAGGTCATCGAAGGTTAGGTACCAGGTCTGTGAAGTTACTGGGCTCTGTCATCCAATGAGAGGCAGGAATGCCAGGTGCAGACCTGAGCCATGTGTGTGGAAGACTGGTCACTGTGTATCCCTGGCCACAGGCTCAGAGATGGCACCTCTGGGAAAACCTCACACCTTAAGTGTGCCATGGGCCATGACATATTGCTGAGTTGGCAGAAAGGCTGATTTGTTTAGAAATCCACACGAGGTGCCCATTCCAAAAGCCTGACAGTGTAGTGCTCTGCCGTGACTCCAGTTCTGTGCACAGCCCATGAAGAGGGACAGGAGCCTTCTTTTCCTCCTTCTCTGGTGTCTAGAAAGCACCATGATTGCTGTCATGCTCCCATGAGACTTTGCTCTGCATCCTCTCAGCCATCACTAAACACACCCACTTCAGGGGACAAGCTTTGTGAGGAGTGACAACTTTCTCAACCACAAGGACCACCATTAGTTTCTTCAGTGACTTTGATGACAAAAAGATCAGTTATTCTAACATTTCTGTAAAGGTTAGGTGTGTAGATCACTCTCCTCCTGTCCTTCGAGTAGCCTTCCCCCAGCCTTCCATGGACACCTTGCCCAGGCCTCCGGCTCCCCTCCTCCCTCCACCTCTTCGCATTGAGGGAGGTCCTGCCTGACTAAGCCTGGCTCCTCTTCTCTCTGCACCTGCTGCACCCCTCTGGAGAAGGTTGTGGAGCTTTCAGGAAGGACTTTCCACTCTAACTGGAGGGCACCTGAGCTGCACGGGCTCTGGTGACAGTTCATAGAAGTTGTACTTCCCAGCCCCGTGGGGTTCACCCATGTGCAATGGATATTGAGCCCAAGACTGAAGGGAACCCCTAGGCACCTTTCTGGAACTTCTGCGTCGTTCCCTTCTCGCAGGTCCTGAGAGATTGTGCAAATCATGGCCCCTGACTCCTCCCCTAGCTTGTCTGCCTCCTTACTCGGTAGATTGCTGGACCTGGGCCCCTCCCAGGGCTGCAGTGAGACAGAAAACCCAGACCAAGGCAGGGCTCCCCTTGCTCGCTCCTCTTTCTTGGGGATCATGTTCTTCTACCACATGTTGTCCAATGTATGCAGTGATAGGTTGCAAGCAGTTTGTACAATTTGCAATTTCCTAATTATGTAGAGGAGGGGTCATTCTGGGAAATTCTTTCTCAGGACCACAAGTAGATGTCCTCCCTGTGGCTATTTTCTGGGCCAGGAGAATCATAAGGGAGCAAGCTTTGTTGTTCAAATTTGGCAGAAACTAACTCTGGAATGAGTTCCCAGGTGGGAAGAAGTGACTGAACAAGCAAAAGCTTCCCACAACATTCTCACCTGGTCCCCATCACAGTGTCCCCCAATCCTGCACCCCAGATTCCCTTCAAAGATCAGCCCAAGACTCTTGGTTGGTTCTCTGTAGCACTGGCAGAGTTAAGCTATGGGTGAGCAATAAGGAAATAATTTGAGAAAAATACAAACAGGCTTAAATCAGAAAAATGTTCAAAATAGAAGTCTCAGATGCTTCAATAACTACCTCTATTATGGCTCCAAAGAGTTGGGAACACTTTCCTGGCCCTTTGCCTGGCTCACTGCCTCTCGGCTCCTGCTTATGTCCACACATGGGTCCTTCGTCACTTCCCATCCTGTGTTCTCCTCTGCAAATAGAAGCCTGTGTGTTTTCCACCACCCACGTGGCCCCACTCACCAAGACCTGGCCCTGGCTCCAAGGGATCGACCTCATGCTTGTGCAGTGGACAGAGCCAGATCTGTTTTCATGGACACAATGAAATTGACCTTCTCTCTGGTGGAAACCTGTGCCTACCCACAGGGGACTGTGTGGACAAAGTTCTCACCCTGGTTCATTTGTATGTTCACCTAATCCACATTTATTGAGTATCTACGATGGGTAAGGCCCTGTCCTAGGTCCAGGAGATGGAAGGTGGGCTGAGCACTTGGTCCCTGTCCTCATGGAGGTTACACTCTAGCTCTTAACCTTTTCACGGGTTTTCGGTGCACATTAGCCACCCAAGGTCAATATTATCCAACAACGGGAAGTACACAGGCGAAGGCACAGTGGTTGCTTGCCAAGCTACTTATGCAAAACAAATAGCTAACCGTATTTAAACAATTTTTAAATGGCATCTTCATTGCTAGTGAGTTAGCAATAGCCACGTGTCTCTGTTTATACAAATAATCAGCAAGAGAAAAAAAAAATCAACAACAGGAGATACAGATGGTCCAAGAGTGAGAACATAATCCCATCCCGGCATAGTGGCAGTAGATAAGCAGGGATAGGAAGGCAGAAGCCACGGAACACTCCTTGAGCACTCGTCACCCGAAGCTCCCAGGGCTCAACACATCCCATCTCCCTGAATCTTTATACCGACCGGTTCCGTCCTAACCATCCCAGATCTCTGCAGGAGGAAACTCAGGTACTAAGAAGATCGTGCAGGAATTGGGGAAGTAGAACCTGAATCCAAGAAATCGTAAGCATTATTGTTGTATCAGTTTTGTAACCTAGCAACAAGAGTACAAGGCAACTCGTCTCTAAAGAGAGCACAAACAAAATCACAGACCAACTGTGTTAGGATAGAAGAGAAGGGCCCTGGAGTCCTGCACATGTGCCCACAGAGATAAACAGCTCTCCATTCCACTACCTGCATCCCAATGACCCCAGTGTAGCACCCACAGAGAGATCGCAGGCTTCCCGCAATTCCCAATGGACTGAAAAGAGGCCAAGACTCTTCTTCCCTGGCCAGCCCTGGAGGACCTGGCGTGCGCAGTTTTGAAGGAATCAAGTAAAGGGAAGGTTGGTGCATTGGATTTCAGACCAAACCATTTTGGCTCATAGTTTCTTCCCTTTCTAAAATTATTTGACCTATTTATTTGTTCTTGAATCACAGATTGGATTGAGGAGGAAGTTTCGTGGACACAGAGGGCCATATAACTTGATGCAGAGCATGTCAGAAGCCTCACCATGCATATCATGGCAAATGGAATCATCTTCCTTGAATCAAAATCAAGAGCCAGGTACTATTTAAAGTGAATGTATTTCCTGAGTCATGTAGTTATAATCAGACATGTGCCACAATTCTGTCATGTGTTTCTGAGATGTAGTTATGAATGAACTTGGAATACTAGACAGTCTGGAAGTACATCTTAAAGGTCATTGTTCTGAGGTCCTTCTTGGGTGGCTTAGCACTGGGCAGAAGGGCACAAAGGGCAGAAGGTTATTTCTGCATTTCCCCAGGTGGAGTGTGCCGCCAGAGAGAGTTGGTTCAGACTGGTCTATGAGGTTAAGAGCTGATTGATGTGGGAAATTCAGGGGAGGAACTGGGTTTGTGAGAAATCTGGAGACTCCTATAAGGATTTAGAGTTTTAGGTTGGGACCCAAAACTTCAGATTCTACAATATAAACAAACCCAGAGAAAGGCAATTAGATGGTGTAAACTTTCTCCTTCTGCCAACTTCTTATCTAAAATTCCAGGTACTAGTGTCCTCTGATAGCAAGATGCCTCCATCTACAGAGAAGAAATTTCCAGCATGTCGTTCTGGTGGTTATTTTATGTGCTCAGTTGATCCATCCTCCTTGGAGGCTGTGCCTTCATTTAGGGCCATCTCTCGTTAGGCGCCTAGGGCTCCTGCCGGAGCACAAGCCTTTGTTGGAATGACACGGCCTTGGCTGCCAATAGAAAGTCTAGAACCGTACATTTTCTACTCATTTCAGAAAATGTAAAATCAGAAGTTTTTATTAAAAGTTACACATAATGACGTTCACTTATTTTACTAAAAGGATGACCCTAATTAGTAAGATTTAGTAAAATACCCAGGTAGGTACCTCCTTCCTGTGAGTGTGGTGATGCCCAAACTCTAACCTCATGCAAGGGCTAGATTAGATGGTGACATGATCATTCCTTGCTTCTTTTAGAATCCAAAGCCCTGTTCTGGGGTATCAGACCAGCCTGGCACCCAAAGTCTTTGCTGCTTCCCAGGGACTTCCCTGAACATCTGTGTCAATTATGAAGTGATTGTCTTTCAGCCCCGACCACATCCTGAAACTCAGTTCCGTGGTACTGCCTGACACTGAAATGGTGCTTGAGTTTTGGGGACTCTCTGGTGGCTCTGCACATAGGCAGCACTAGAGGAAGAGTGTGAGGCTTGATCCTGTCTGCTGTCTGCAGCTACAGGACCTTTTCCTGTTTGCTGGAGGTTTCCATAAACATGGCCCTGACAAGACATCCTCCTCCTGGCAGCTGATGTTCCCTCCTGTGGCATTAGTGGGATCCAGACTGTGAGTTTCCCCACACTTTAGAACCAGCCCCAGACACCAGCACCAGGGACAGAAGGTGGAGCTGCAGCTCTGCAGACCCTCTCTCAGTTTCTGCCTGCGCTGTTCTGGTGCCCGCAGCTGTAGCAATTGCTGATCGCTGTTGCCACAACCACAGTATTTCCCTGTTACCCTTCTGCATTTTCAGTTACCCAGATAATGATTTTTTTCCATTGCATTTCCTCTCAAATAATTAGTGCTACACACTAAATTTATGAAGTCATTGCTGGCATTCCCTCCTTCAAAAATAGTCACCGAATGCCACCATTTCTTTTAGGCTATGTTTAAACACTTAAGACATTGTTAATAAGCATCAACAAAAATTTTGGCTTTCCCCTTATTTAAAACAGGGGGCTGCAATTTAGTAAATAACTTGGAAGACATATACCTATATCATAAGCCCTAAAACAATTTTATAGGTTAGTTTTCCTACAAAAGTAACACAGAGTCTACAGAATCCAACTCAGATGACCATCCACAGCCTGAGGCTGGTGTTGATGCTTAACGAGCCCCTCACTGTCAGAAGGGGGAACAGAGAGGAAGGGAGAGGATGCAGGTGTTGACTCCTCATCCTGCCATAGGAACACATGGAGCCCTGTGGGTAAGGTAGCCCTGTTAGCCTTCTGAACATATGAACTACCTAGAACTTCTTCCAACTGGTTAAATTCATCTTCCTCTCACTACAAAACAGCACACAGTGTACCTACCAATCAGGGCTAACATATTAAGTTAAATGATGGTATGCTTTTAAATTTCCCAATTTGTACAACAGGCAGTAACCCACTCAAAGGTTTTATGAGTTCTTCCCTTATGCCAGGCACTGTGCTAGGTGTTGGAGATACCAATCACAACAGATGTCCTCTGTTCCATCCAGTCAAGTCTGAAATGACTGCAGAAGAGACTCACAGGATTGCAGGCAAGCTTCCTACTACCTGCTCTGATGAGCTATGGCCAGGCTGGAGGAGCCAGCAGGAGACAAGGGAGACCAGGTCACCCCAGGGCAAACTAAATTGCTCAAAAACATTGCTAAGGAGAAAATCAGATAGGCCTCCAGGGGGCTGGGCTTGCTTAGCATGTGTGAGGTCCTGGGTTTGATCCCCAGAACAAGAAAGAAAGGAAGGAACAAGGAGCCAGAGATGGGGAAAACATCACAGAAAGAGAACAAAGATAACAATAACGGCAAATGTCTCTTTGGAAACAATATCAGCTGAAAGAAGTGCATCTTTAAATCATTCAAAGGAAAAAAGAGCAGGATGCTGCCAACTTAGGATTCTTAACCCAGTGAATATATCTTTCAAGCACAAAGATGAAATGCAGATTATTTTCAGACATACAAATGTGGAAAGAATTTACCAACATACCTGTGCTATGGGAAAGGTTAAAGGAAGTGTTTTGTGCCAAAGCGTAACTGTATGAGACAGGAATAGGCAGCCACCCGAAGACCAGACGACAAGAAACCTCACCATATGGGTAAATATAACCACTATCTTTCTTGGTGCCTCAATTCTGTGGAAAAATAATGAATTGTTGTTCAAAGCAAAAAATTGTAGCAATGTCTTGTCTTGGAAAGAACAATGAGCAACTGGAAATTTCATACCCTGCTGATGAGGATGTAAAATGATACAGTTACTCTGGAAAACAATTTGGCCATTTCTTAAATGCTGCAACATGTACCTACCACAGGACTCTGCCATTTCACTCCTAGGCATCTGCCCAGGAGAAATGAAAGCACAAGTTCACACAAAGACTTATATACAAATGTTCCAAGTAGCTTTGTCTGACAAAAATTGGAACAACTGAAATGTCCACCAGAGATGAATAACTAGACAAATATTGGTGGAGCCATACAATGGACAGAACTGTGGGTGAACAAAGCTGAAATCTGGAACTTTAAAAGGCAATATTAAGGGGTAGGGATGTAGCTCAGGGGTAGAGCATTTGCCTAGCAGGTGGGAAGCCCTGGGTTCAACTCCAATACAGCAAAAACAAAACAAAACAAAACACACACACACACTTTTAAATAGAAAAAGACAATACTGACAGATCTGAAGTAAAACTAATCAAGAAGAAAAAAGAGAAGACACAAACAAAAAATATTAGAAATGTAATGAGGACACAGTAGAGAGGTAGCAGAGAATAAAAAGAAAATAAAAGAATATTATAAACAGTTTTATGCCCATGTATTCTCCTGGAAAATTAGATGGAACTACAAAAAATGGTTTTTAAATAAAAAAACAATACCCAGATTTAAAAAAAAACTCAAATAGTGCAATAACATTTAAGGAAATAGAATCTGTAGTTGAAAATATTCCAACAAACAAACAAACACAAGGCTCAAATGATTGAAAGGTAAACCTAACAAACATTCAAAGAACAGAGAATCTGAATATTAAATGGATAGTTCCAAAGACTGGGAAAGAGAAAACTCTCTATCCAATTCATTTCATGAAACTTGCATTTTCATAACAAAACAAGACAGAAAGGTAAGAAAAGGGAAAGATAATAGGCTAATCTCATCCACCAACAGGGAGGCCAAAACCATAAACATACTAGCAAATAGAATCCAACAAAAATAGCTGGGTGCAGTGGCACATGCCTGTAATCCCAGTGGTTTGGTAGACTGAGGCAGGAGGATTGCGAGTTCAAAGCCAGCCTCAGCGAAAGCGAGGTGCTAAGCAACTTGGTGCTAAGCAACTTGGTGAGACCCTGCCTCTAACTAAAATGCAAAACAGGGCTGGGATGTGGCTCAGTGACCAAGTGCCCCTGAGTTCAATCCCCGGTAACACCCTCCTTCAAAAAAAGAATCCAGCAAAAATAGTTTTTAAAATATGTTGTGCCAAATTGGATTTATCCTAGGAATGCAAACTTGGTTTAACGTTAGAAAATCTGTTAATGTAATTCATCCTATTAATAAAGGAGAAAAAGTTATCTAAATAGATGTAGAAAATTCAATATTCATCAAAATAAAAAGACTTTGTTAACTCACATGAGGTGGGAACTTCTCATAAAGGTGTCTATAAACAACTTATCGCAAGCAGACTCAAGTGCACATACTATAAATATAAAAATTATAATAAATGAGAAAAAAAATGCCCACGGTCTCTGTCACCTTTCAGCAATGTGCTGGAGATCTTGAGATGCACAGTAAGAAAAAAAAAAAAAAAAACTATGAGGACTGGAAAGGAACAAAACTAAGTATCTGCAGGTGACGTGCTGGGTACATAGATAACCCAGGATAACAGTGGACACGTCATGAAATAAATACGAGAGCTCACTATGTGAATGGGTGACCCAGACGTAAACATGCACATGGCCTCACTTTTAGATAGTTTCTGAACTTGGAAGTTTAAAAATAATGAAAAATTGTATCTACATGTTAATTTTTAAGCCTCTTGAAAGACATGAATAGCAGCAAAATACTCCCATTGAAATATTCAAACAGGTAAACCCTTCAACAAGGTCCTGTCTTTGGGTCCATGAAGCCCTTGGCCACTGGGTCCCAGGCCATCTCTCCTGCTGCCCATCCCCCTGCTCCATCCTACCCGACATGCTTAACATGTTACTGTTCTCTGCAGGAACTTCTTTCCTTTACGGCCCCACTTCCACCCCTTACGATTACTGTCCTTTGATCTCAGCCTAAACTCCACTGCTCTGGAGGGAGACTTCCCTGATCCCCACATGAGGGGACATCCCTCATTACCAACTGCCATGGAACCCTGCACCTCCTCTTGTACATTACCACTTCTTTATGTCCAGGGTCTGATTTCTTCCATCAACTGTCAGCTCCATGAGGGCAGGAACTGGGCCTTATTCTCCACTGTCACCAACACCTGATAAAGGGCCTAATAAATGCGAGTTACTATGGTCCGAATGTTTGTGCTCCCTGCAAATTCATACATTGAAATCCTAACTCCCAAGGTGATGGCGTGAGGAGGTGGGGCCTTCGGGAGGAGATCAGGTCAGAGGGTGGAACCCACATGGATTGGGTTAATGTCCTTGTAAAAGAGTCCTCTGGAGAGCTCCTTTGCCCCTTCTGCTATATCCACAGTGAGAAGATGGTTTTTTATGAGCCAGGAAACAGGACCTCACCAGACACCAACCTGCTGGTGCCTTGTCTTGGACTTTGCAGCCTCCACAACTAGGAGACATAAATTTCTGTTGTTTCTACCAGTCCACGATGGTTTGTTATATAGCAGCCTAAGTGGACAGAGATACTAGGTATTTAATATTTGACAAAAGAAGATGGGAAAGGAGGGAAAAATATCCTTTCCTTTCTGCAATAGAGAGCGAAAAGAGGACTTACACGGTGGTGGAGTAAGGGGAATGGGGGCATGACTTTGCTTTCTGGGGAAACTTCCTCATCCGTGGTGGAGTATTATTATTTTTTCTGGGGATTGAACTCAGGGCCATTTGGCTACTGAGCCACATCATCCCCAGCCCTGATTTGTATTTTATTTCTTTTAAAGTCCATTTTGCCCAGAGGCAGCTTCCCAACCGCAGATGGAATGGGATCTTTCTTGGAAATCACAATATCTAATCAGTTATTACTGGTGAACTGCACCGCTGAAAAAAAATATTAATAGACAAAAAATGCTAAGTGCCCATATAGAACCTCTCAGTGGCGGGTAATTGCACCTTGGCATCTCTCGTGGAGCAGACTTTGTTACATTGTGGAGGCCATCCGGTGAAATAGATAGAAAGATTATGGAATGTTAAGAGGAAAATTCCTTTGGTCAATTAGACTTAGAAGAGTTTATTTGAACAAAGCAAAACAAAGCAAAAGGAAGCAAAACAAAAAAAGGATTGGATAATCAGGCAGCCTCTAGACCCAGAGCAGGTTGTGAGAACTCCAGCCATCAGTGTGACCTGACAACATTTATAGAAAATGGAAGTGAGGTCCAGAGACAACTTAATTAGTTACAGCTTAATTAGGTAATTGGTTCCAGAGCCTCCTTCAATTAACTAAAGCTCAGCTACTGTGATTAAATTCTATATTGGTTTGTTCTATTGGGTTTAGTGCAGAAGCCTAGTCCAAATAGATGGCACCTCCAAAACTTTAATAAACTGGAATATGGGATTAGGAGACCTGGATTCAAGCCTTAATTCCAAATCATCCTGGAGAAACTTCTGGCATCAGGCTCATCATTATATATGGGTGCATCCTATGCACCTTGTTTTATGAGGATTTTTTAAAAATATTAAATTGAAAGTGTTTTTTACAAACTCTAAAGCATTATAAAAATGTCATTTGTAGAATAACAGGGGAGACTTCGGCCTTCGGTTTACCGGAGAGGTAGTAATTATAATCTAACATTGTAGGGAATGGGTGGATGATAAAGCTTGTGGAAATGCTTTAATAAACACATTGTAGGATCAAAATCAATTAAACTTCATTAGCTTACATTGTTAGAGTGGTTCTATCAACCACAATTTGCCTACATTTGCAAAGAAACACAGGATTTGGAGTTTTAAAAATCATTCCACGTGATTTGTCTGCTTATGGACCCTTGCTCCTGGCCCTTTTCTAGAAGGGCCGGCACTGAAGTATGTGTGGCGTGGGAAACTCAGAACACACTTCATGGCCCATTTTACCGGGTATCAAGCCAAGAGCTAAAGGGAACTTCCAGGGCAGGAAGCAGAAAAAGGGGGTGGGGGGTGGGCGGAAGGAAAGTTTGATGAACATGCTTCCCTCCCTCCACTGAGGACCACGGTCGGCTCTCTAGTGACATCTGCAGACCAAGGAGAGACAGAGCCTGAACGCTTCAGGGAAAAGCCTTAAAATAAATGCCTTAGGCCAATATCAGCGCACTTTCTAAAGCCCGCTGAGGCTGGGCCATCACCTGGAGGTGTCCTTCAAATGCAGATTCCCCCTGAGAAGATCTGGGGTGAGGCCTGGGTTCTGCCCTCCCAGGAGCTCTAAGTGATGCTTTAAGACTGCCTGTCCACAGCCTCGTGTGGAGCAGCAAGACTGCACCGGACTTTCAGAGCAAGGACTGTTAGAGGTGGAAATGATGAGGAAACTGAACAGAAGGAGGTAGCAGACCCTCTCACATAGGTACAGCAGGTAAGATGTTTCATTCCTGAAGCCTGGTTCTCGTCTGTAATATCAAACGATGTGAGCTCAAAAAGGGTTTTCAAAGACAGCAGAAACAGCCACACTTGTCACTTTGGCACAAGGATTATTTTGAGCTGAAAGCAATTAAAAAGAAACAGATACAAGAAAACCTCCCTACCCTCCCTGTGAATGTCTAAAAGTAAAACAAAACTTTGTCCCTCTTCCATCTCCATCAGGAAGGACTAAGTTGATCACCAGGCTTGAAACCTGTTTTAGCCAGGACTAGGCCAGGGGAATCTATGCGCCAATCTTGACTGACAAGTCCCTACCTACCATGAATTCCCCACATATTCGCCTTTCCACACTTTGCCACCCAGAGAGACTCAGAGTCTGATTCCTTTGCTTGTCATTTGCCTAAAAATGCATCATACACTGTTAAAGAGATTAATAAGCAGGAATTGCCAACGACACCTTGAGAGTTACTCTTCCCATGGTTTTTCTCTTGTGTATATATGAAACATACATTTTAATACACTCGTTTTTCTCTTGTCAATCTGTGTTTTGTTTAAGCATCCCAGAAAAGAAGTTAGAAGGGTAGAGGGAATATTATCTTTTTCTCCCCTATACTTCCCAGCTCTAAGATTCAATGGTGAGATCACTTGCCAGAGCCAGGCTCCTAGTCGGAGCAGTTCACCTCTCATCTTAAACTCTTCAAGAGATTAGACTAGATGACAGAGGCCACCAAAGATGGATCTGATAGCCAAAAGCTGTGGATGTGAAAATGGATGTTTAATGCAATGGATATTTTTTTCCCTGTCTTTGATGTGCTGCTTGGTGGGGAAAGTAACCAGTTTTAGATGTGGTAGAAGATGCTCCTAGTTTCCAAACAAAACTTATATTTTCCAGATGGTAGAAGCCTAATCCAGATTGCCTGGGGAGAGGGGAAGGGGACTCTCGGTGTTAAAAATAACATTAATTTCCTTCTTACTATCATTTCTGGCTGAAATAACAAACAAAAGCAAACTCCCAAAACAGACTGCTCCAGCCAGTTACCTACCAGGTGACGGTGGGTACTTCCAATCTCACTTTCACCAATCCTCCCAGGTCCTATGGGGACCCTTTGTCCCCTGCTACAATTGCTCCTGGTAGCCATACTACCAGGAGAAACAAATAGGACTATTGATTTTTAATTTGAGGATGTTTAAAGACAAATTCAGCTAACCCTCAACTATATGAGGTATAATCGGTCCCAGCTTTGGAATGAATTACCTTCAAAAAATAGCTGACGCCACACTTTATAATCCAGGGATTTGGAACAGATTACCCCCAAACCACAATTAATTGGCAGAATATGGAAAATAAGCACTGACTCATGGAAGTCATTAACATGACCATTTAAAGGAATGGTTAAGCTACACGAATTTAGAGATGCAGAAATTGACACTCACGTATGTAATCTGGCACGAGGTAGTGGAAAATTCCTTGAACCGAGAAGCAGAAGATAAGAGCTTTATCCCTGAATCTGCCCCTGACTGGATGTGTGTCCGTGGGCCTCTCCAGGATTCAACTTTTCACATTTGTGAGGTGAAGGAATTGTATGAAATGATCTCTCAATTCCCTTCCAGTTCCCAGATTTGATTACCTCAAAACGAGTATAGCCTAAAGCAAAATGTACAATTTCTACACAAGAAAAATGTCCCCTTTGGACTCTCGGATAGAAGGCAGCGCTGCCTGTTCTGTTACAGCGGGTCCCAGGGGGAGCTGCAGACGGCAAGCTGCTTGTCATCTGGGGCCTTGATCACATTCAGGGTTTTCCCCTCAGCGAGTCGGGTGGCATTTGACACGCAGCAGGACCTTGTGCGTGTTGAGTGAAGGAGTGCCTGAGAAAAGTCATCTTAATTTAGAAATCCGCAAGTTCAGTCAAAGCTTATGAACAGTGTCCTTAACTGTACTTCCAATGACAACCCTGTTTCCTCTTCAAGTCCAAATTCCAAACCAGATGACTGCCGACTCCATTTCCTTACTTCCAGCCCCCACCCCCACCAGCATGTTCGGATCCATCTACCCATTTAGGGCCGCTGACAAAGTCAAAAGCTTACCGATGACCTCTGCGTTGGAAAACCAAGTAGGCCTCTTATTTGGTCTTTCACCAGCATTTAACGCTGCCATCTGCCTTCTGTTTGTGGCATGCTCGTTGGGGCTTGGCTCCTATTTCCTCTTTCGGTTTCCCACTGCCTCCTACAATTGCTTGTCCCCAGCATCCTTTGTAGGCTCACCATGCCTCCTGCCATGGAGAGCTTCGTGAGATCCAGCCCTCGAGCACTCTGAAGATTTCACACCTCCACCTGCACTGGCTCCCCAGTGAACATCCCCAGACCAGACATCTTGAATTCCATGTCTCCAGGGGCCTAGGTCATCATCTAGGAAACAGAGGTGTTTCCAATGCCATGTGGTCAGCCCACCAATCAAAAAACAAGCAACCCCATTAATAATTAGGCAGAAGACTCAGGCAGATGCTTCAGCAAAGATCTACCTGTCAAGTGAGTGCGTGAAAAGATGCTCAGCAGTGTTAAACCTGCATCACACACCTATCCAAAGGACCAAAATTTAAAAGAACAACAACAGCAAAAACTAAAAACCCAATTGTTAGGTCTGGTCAGGGTCTAAGATGCCCAATTAAGGGAACCGGTCAGCAGCTGTGAAGCGGAGCAGCAAGCCAGATGTGACGTCACTAGTAGACACGCCTCCTGTCAATCAGCGAGTTTTCCTGACCTATCCAGGAAGGACTCTGGCCTTCTCTTCCTGTCCCCAAGCCCTCCCCTTCCTGACCGGGTTTTCTTAAAATTCTCTGTGCACGGAATCTCCAACGCCATTCTTCCGACACGCTCTGGTGAACGGGAGTTTGGTCCGAGGGCGTGCATTCCAATAAAGCCTTGCAGAGTGGCTTAATTCATCTTCTCCTGGTCCTGTAATCTTTACACCAATAACATAAGTTAGAAATGAAGATGCAGAGCAACTGGGACCTCATACCTGCTGGTGGGTGTACAAAGTGGCACAGACATTTTGAAAAATAGTTGAACTGTTCTATTCATCATTAACCATAAACTTTGACAAGTCAGTACCCTGATCCTAGGTATTTATCCTAAAGGTATAAAAACCTGTATTCATATTAAAAGCCTGTACATGGCTGGATGTAGTAGTGCATACCTGTAATCCCAGTGGTTTGGGAGGCTGAGGAAGGAGAATCACACGTTCAAGGCCAGCCTCAGCAACTTAGCAAGATCTTGTCTCAAAATAAAAAATAAAAAAGAGCTAGAGATTTGTTCAGTGGTAGATTACCCCTGGATCCCATACCTGGTACTGTTTTTATTTTTAAAAAGGCTGCATATAAAACTTTACAGCAGCATTATTCATAAATGCTGGAAAGTAGAAGCAACCCAAATGTCCTTCAGTGGGTGAGTGGCGCACCCCATGTGATGTGATGTTACTCAGTAACAGAAATAGCCTGCAACACAGATGACTCTCAGATGCACTCCTATGTGGAAGAAGCAAGACCCCAAAGATTACGTACCGTATGTTTTCACTTACAGGATGTTCCTGAAAAGGTAAAAATATAGAGGCTGAGACTGCTGCAATGATTGGCAGTTTTAGGAATAAGGGGAAGATTTGGCTACAGAATTTGGGGTGGGTTGAAATTATGACATGCCCGATTGTCGTGGTGGTGATGTGAATCTATGCGTTTGCCAAGATTCCTGAACTTTTACTAAATGTGGATTTTTGTAGGAGACTGGGCCACACAGGTGTGGTGCGAGGGAGAGCTGTCAGGCTGAGCAGGCGAGAACACCCTGCTCTCTCTGACCTTGGAACACCAAGACTTGGCCTCAGCCCCTTGCCAACTGATGTGCCTGGAGACTCTTCTCTCCCTAGCCCCGGCTCTTTGCCAACTGATATGTCTGGCCAGACTTCTCTTCTTCTGACCTTGGCTCCTGCCCGCGGGCCCGGCTTCTTGCCGCTTTCCCATAGTCCCAGACTGATACCAGCCCCACAGAGATATCAGCCCCAGCTTCTGGACAACTAAGATGCCCTTCTAGGTGATTGGCTATAAATCAATTAGGTAATCTTCTGGTTGAACACTTTTATGTATATAAGCTCCTGCATTACAGTAAATCTTTGGGCTGTGTCAAGAGCACACTGTCTCCCAGTGCCTGATTCCGGAGTACATTGACACCATCGCCTCACCTCCTATCAGATCACCCTGTTCCAGAAACAACAACAGATTTTAAAAATGTAAGTACAGTGTGTCCCAAACCAATCTGGGATCCCATCCTTAGTTACCACGCTGTGCTGCGTCCTGCTCCACCCAGTGTTCTGTGAGCGTGGCAGCTGGGCACAGGTGAGGGCCAAGAGCCCCAGCTGCCACCCGGAGTCACTCCCCTGGCCCCAAGCTCTCCGACTCCACAGACCTTCTCATCCCTGGCTGCAGACTCTGCTAGACACCTCATATCCTCCTCACCCGTCTCCCCTGTTCTGCTTTTGCCCACCTCCAATCAGGTTCTGAAGAGTAGCCACAAAGAACTTTTTACTTTTTAAAATTTTATTTATTTATTTATTATTTGGTACCAGGGATTGAACTCAGGGGCACTCGACCACTGAGCCACATCCCCAGCCCTATTTTGTATTTTGTTTTAGAGACAGGGTCTCACTGAGTTGCTTAGCGTCTCGCTGTTGCGGAGGCTGGCTTTGAACTTGTGATCCTCCTATCTCAGCCTCCCAAGCTGCTGGGATTAAAGGCATGCACGACTGCACCTGGCTAGAAAGAACTTCTTAAAATGCATACTTGGTCACTGTTTCCTTGCTGAAAACTTTCAGGTGAGCTCCCAGGGTCTTCAGAAGGAATTCAGAATCTACACGGTCTGGTCGGCTCCGCTCTCTCCAGCTTCTCCCACATCCCTCACCTGGCCCCTGCACTCCAGCATGTGGGCTGTTGTTTCTGCAGAAGCGTCAGATGGGCTCCATCCATCCTCAGTGGCTTGCACATGCTCTTCTCTTAGTACAGAATTCTTTCCCTCTACCACCCTGTCTTACTAAGTACCACTCATATTTCCAAGATTTCAGTTCAAATACTCCTTCTTGAAGTCCTTCTGGGATTCCCCAGACTCAGGTAGTATTATGGTTTGGATCTTAAATGTCCCCCAAAGGCCCATGTGCTAACTGGGAGTATTAGTGCTTACCTGTAATCTCCGCGACTCAGGAGGCTGAGACCAGAGGATTGCCAGTTCGAGGCCAGCCTCAGCAACTTAGTGAAGCCATAAGCAATTTAGTGAGATCCTATCTCAAAAAAAATTTTTTTTTAATTAAAAAGGTGGCCAGGGAGGGGGCTCAGTGGTAAAAGTGCCTCTGGGTTGGTTCCTCAGTACTAGAAAAACAAAAACAATAACAAAAATGTGCTAATAAAGACTTGGTCTGCCTATGGTGCTATTGAGAGATGGGGTGTAAAAAGGTAAGTCATTGAAGGGTGCCCTTGAAGGCAGTACTGGGACTCTGGCCCCTTCCTCTGTCTCTTCATTTCCTGGCCACCCCAGTGTGAGCTGTTTTGTTCTGCTCTTGCCATGATGTTCTGTCTCACCACAGACCCAAATCCAACAGAGCCAACTGACCGTGGGTTGAAACCCCTGAAACTGTAAGCCACAATAAACCTTTTTTTGTTTTAATTTGGTTTTCTCAGGTATTCTGTCACAGTAGCAAAAGCTGACTAACAGAAATTTTTAAAAAGTTTTCATGTTATACTGGAATTTTTCTTCAGGGCATTTATCACAATTGTAACAAGAATGAAAATTTTCTGTCATCCTTGGATATGGTTCTCAAAATGTAGTCTCTGGACTAATAGCATTATTGTCTCCTAGGAACTTCTTAGAAATGTGCTTTTTCAGATCCTACCTCAGACTTTCTGAATCAGAAACTCTGGGGAGAGGGTCCTGCAGTCTGCCTTTCAACAAGCTCCCTAGGTTTCAGAATCATGGACTGATTGCTCCGTGTCTATGGTAATGAAGAACCACAAGAATTGGTTGTATGCCAGGCGTGGTGGCCCACACCTGTAATCCCAGCACTTTGGGAGGTTGAGACAGGAGAATCGTGGGTTTAAAGCCAGCCTCAGCAATAGCGAGGCGCTAAGCAACTCAGTGAGACCCTCTCTCTAAATAATATACAAAATAGGGCTGGGCTGGGGATGTGGCTCGGTGGTTGAGTGCCCCGAGTTCAATCCCTGGTACCAAAAAGAAAAAAAAAGAAAAAAAAAAGAACTGGTTGTAAACGTGTATGATGAATCATGAATAATGACTCAATAACCATACTTCCTTAAGCCGGCCAACCATTGCCAGCAGATCAGTGATTATCCATCACCAGTATTAAAAATAAACCACTCATTTGCATAGGGCAACCTAATTTAAGGCAGCTTTCCAAGTTTGGTCTTCATAATTACCCTGTAAGATAGTTCCAGCAGTTAGACATTGTGTAGACAGATTAACTGAAGGACATGAAGGCTAGAAAACTTGCTTAAAGTCACACAGTGGGTAAATGACAAAGTTAAAATAAAAGCTTTCTGACTTCTAGTCTAATATTCTACCTACTTTACCAGGCTATTGATGTGTATAAGCAATCATTACCATCAAAGTTAACATGGATATTATAACAGCCCATGCAATAAAGATAATTCAGAAATGGCCCCTCCTTTTAGTGGAAATTCAAAGCTGCCTCACCTCCCACATTCACTCCCCACTTCATGCTAGTAAAGGGTAGCCTTGTCCCGTGATGCAGGAACATTAGCCTGACCTACCCTATGCTCTCATCTTGCCCATCTACCCCTTTCAACCTTCCTCAGCAGAGCCAGGGAGAGTCTGCATCAAACCCAGAGGGTGACCCCCATCAGTGTATGGGGTGGGACCTCAAACCCTGTAGTGCTCAGCCAGCACAGCCTGACTGGCTCAGAAAACAGTTGTTGCTTTTTCAAAAGGCCTTCTTTTAAACGTAATGTGTTTTTCTTGTCACGTGGTATATGGCATTGCACATCTCAACTACAAAGATCTAAAAATTCAATGAAATTGCCAAGAAGTTTCAAAAGTTCTAAGAAAAGGATTAAGAATTTTGAGAAGTGACAGTGACATAATGGCACATGCCCATAATCCCAGCAACTCAGGATGCTGAGGTAGGAGGATTGCAAGTTCGAGGCTAGCCTCAGCAAATTATCAAGGCCCTGAGCAACTTAATGAGACTCTGACTCAAAATAAAAAGTAAAATGGGTTGTGGATATGACTTGGTAGTTAAGCACCTGTGGGTTCAATCTCCAGTACCAAAATGATTTTAAAAAAAAGGAAGGAAGGAAGGAAGGAAGAAAGGAAGGAAGGAAGGAAGGACGGAAGGAAGAAAGGAAGAAAGGAAGGAAGGAAGGAAGGAAGGAAGGAAGGACGGAAGGAAAGAAGGAAGGAAGGAAGGAAGGACGGAAGGAAGAAAGGAAGGAAGGAAGGAAGGAAGGAAGGAAGGAAGGAAGAAAGGAAGGAAGGAAGGAAGGAAGAAAGGAAGGAAGGAAGGAAGGAAGGAAGGAAGGAAGGAAGGAAGGAAAAGAAAAGAAACAAAGACTTGAGAGAAGATGTCAAAGCAAACAAAAGAAAAGTACATCTCTGGTAAGAGTTTGAAAATTGGCTTGATTAAACCATAGTACCAAAGACTCACAAAATAGAGTTAGTAGTATATAAAAATTTAATTTATATAAAGATAAAAATATAAAAATTTGCATTTATATGTAACTCCAGTTGGTAAATAGAACCTGAGGTGAAGGGTAATCCTAGTGATCCAGGAGAGATGACGGTGGCATTATAAATGGACAACGAAGGCCGGTTCCAGACATACCAGGCAGGGAGAATTGACAAGAGTGGGCTGCAGGCCAGAGGCAGAGGAAAGGCTTCCGGAAGCACGAACAAAAAGCATCAGAGCAGGCGGGCTCTTTGCATGTGGCAGGTGGCAGGTGGCTGGAGTGGGAGGGAAGCAGGCTCAGTCTGAGGTGCGCTGACTCTGGGGTGCTCCTGAGGCATCCAGGGAGAGGAGTGAGGAAGACAATCTAGAAGTACAGAGGTAGAAGTTGTCACTTACCATGTTCCAGCTGAGACGAAGGCCATGGGGAAAGACAAGACAGCCTTGGGAAATAGTACAGAGTGAAAAAAAAATAAGATTATATGAGACCTAAAGGCAAATATTTGACTTGAAATAACATTTTAGCTTTGTTGAAAAATGCACGTCGGTAGCCCCAGCTACTCAGGAGGCTGAGTGGGGATGATTTCTTGAGCCCATGGATTTGAGACATGCCTAGGCAACATAGAGAGACCCTGTCATTTAAAAAAATCTAAATATTTTTAAAAATGATTTGAATTTAAGAGTACAAAAAACTGCAAGTAGATAAATACTTTTTTTTTTTTTTGGTCCTGAGGATTGAACCCAGGGGCGCTTAACCACTGAGCCACATCTCCAGCCCTTTTTTATATTTTATTGAAGGACAGGGTCTCACTGAGTTGCTTAGAGACTTGCTAAGTTGCTGAGGCTGACTTTGAACTCACAGTCCTCCTGCCTTAGCCTCCCAAACTGCTGGCATTACAGGTGTGTGCCACCATGCCAGGCTCAGCTAATTACAACAAACTGTAAAGGTACGTTTTATAGAACACCTTAGTAGCAACTTTGGAAATACTTTTTGATAACAGAGAAGTGAAAAGCTGTTAGGGTGACTGAAAAAGTTTGTCTCAGGATTATTCTATCAGGATAATTATACTGTTAAAATGTCTCTTTGCTTTCCTCATTATGACACAGGAAAGAAAGAAGAACTAAGAAGCTAAAGAAGAGATAATGTGATTCTCTTGGGGAAATATTTTTCTGGTAGCTAAAATAGGAGCCATGCAGGGGGCGGTGTGTACCTCAGTAGCAGAGCAGAGCACTTGCCTAGCAAGCATGAGGCTCTGGGTTCAATCCCCAGCACTGCAAAGAAAAAAAAACGGAATACAGAACCCAACTTACTGTGTTAAGGAAGCTTTGACAATAAATCTACATGTTATGAACAAAAAACCACTTTTGACACAAAATTGACCAGAAGTAGATCTAAAGTTGGCTTCCAGTTAGTATTTATAACATTAGGATAATATACAGTGAGCGACATATGCCAAAGTTTTGATAAGTGATCTTTTTAGGCCACTATTTCCCAAACTTTAAAGCAAAAATATTCTGCTAACCTTTGCCTCTTGGTTGCAGTGTTTAATGCTTACATTTAATGTAATTATATACGAGCTGGGACTCACGTTTGCCATTTTGCTGCTGTTTTCCATGTCTTGGTCCATTAGTGCTACTGAAATGAAATACCCGAGACTGTGTAATTTACAAGCAATAGAAATTTACTTCTTACGGTGCTGGAGTCTGGGAAGGCCAAGATCAAGGCACTGGCAGGTTTGGTGTCTGGTGAGGGCTGCTTTCTGCTTCCAAGATTCCCTGTCACCGTGTCCTATGGATGGAGGAGCACTGTGTCCTCACATAGCAGAAGAGATGGAAAGACAAAAAGGGACAAATGAGCCAGGCACGGTGGCGCAAGCCTGTAATCCCAGCACTTTGGGAGGCTGAGACAGGAGAATCACAAGTTCAAAGCCAGCCTCAGCAAGGGCGAGGTGCTAAGCAACTCAGTGAGACCCTGTCTCTACATAAAACACAAAATAGGGCTGGGAATGTGGCTCAGTGGTCAAGTGCCCCTGGGTTCAATCTCTAGTACCAAAACAAAAAACAAAAAACAAAAAAAGGGACAAATGATATGTCCTCAAATGGTAGGGGAAATGGAAGGGCTGACCTCACTCCTGGAGCCCGTTTACAAGTCATTAATCCCTTTTATGAAGGTATAGCCCTTGGAACTTAATCACCTCTTTAAAAGGCCCACCTCTTGCTGGTGTGGTGGCACATGCCTATAATCCCAGTGGCTCAGGAGGCTGAGGCAGGACGATTACAGGTTCAAAGCCAGCCTCAGCAACTTAGTGAGGCTATAAGCAACTTGGTGAGACCCTGTCTCAAAAAATAAAACAAAACAAAATAAAAAGGGCTAGAGATATTGCTCAGTGGTTAAGCACCCTTGAGTTCAATCCCCAGTACAAAAATAAAATGAAATACAAATTATAAAA